>JAZKJV010007708.1:0-290068 GCA_037367405.1 Ottelia alismoides
TATCTCCACTTGGAGTTTGGAACTGGATTTTCCTGACCTTATAATCAAATAAGGCCCTCACTGTTCTAAGAAAGGGCCTTATAAGAATGATCTGGGAATCTCTTCAATTTCGAGGGGTCTCCATATCAAGGACTGTAAAGTCCACCATGTAATCCCGTCCCTCGACATTGATGATAATGTTTCTCAATTCTCCCTTGGACCTCTTAGAAGATTTGTCTGCAAACTGGAGTAAAGCTCTGGATTTCCTAAGAGGTCCTAGATTTAGCCGCTCATAAAAGGTTGTTGGCATCAGATTAATCGAGGATCCATTATCTAGGAGAGTGCATGCAAACGCAGTGTCATTGACATGACTCACCACATAATGGGCATACATGTCCCTTCGTTTCCTTGGAAACGCATTCTTTATGGCGCAAGTAGTGGCTACTGACAAAACGTGCTTCTCAACACAACTTCTTGTTTCCATGCTGACCCTAGTAGATGTGCATCTCACCTTAAAGTACTTCTGAAATACATGTGTCATATCCATATACTTATCAAAGGGAATTGTGATCTTGATATATATGCTGCAAAACTCAGCCACCTTAGGGTCATCTTTTTGGACTTTTTTAGATTTCTTATTTCCAACCTTAAGGGTACGGAGGAAAGGGATTATTGAAGACAACTCAGATTCTGAAACTGAAATATTTTCATTTAAACGGGAAACTGAGTTCTGTACATGACTGGGACTCTAACTCTGACTCTGACTGGAAAGAAATTCATGAAACGAAATAGGTGATGCGTCTATTGCTACTCCTGGTGCATCCTCCTCAGATGGAGGTGTGGGCTCTTCATCAGGCTCGCTTGATTCATTGCTGGTGCTCATCTCCTTCTTTTTACCTTGGTGTTTTGAGGACTTAGAAATCCTCTTATTCTGTTGTTGTCGATGATGGTGGTGGTGATGCTGCTCCTCTGCCTCCAAGTTCTCCTCAGGTAGAGACTTTGTGGCATCTTCCTCATGTACCCGTGCTCGATTAGGTATGGTCACGGTCCTTCCACTCCCGAGGGACATAAGATTAACATTATCGTACGAAAGGATCTCATGTTCAAATATAGAATACTCTGAGTAAAATACCCGATCTCAAGGTCGATGCTGACCCTGATTCATGCTATTGGGGTTGGCCTGAACCTGGGCGGGAATTGGGGTCCTTGGTGCCATCTGTTGATCCTGGTGGAGTGAGATACGGTTTAGATCTGTTCTTATGTCATGGTAATCATTATGCATTTGTTGAACCCAATCAATCAAAGTCTGGATGGCCAAGGTGAGGGACCCCAAATCACTAGTGGGCGGGGTCTATTGTTGCTGACTAGAGGATGAGTGATTCTGTTGTCTATATTGGCCCTGCTGGCCTTGCTGGTACTGCTGTGGATGGGACTGTGAGGTGTAAGGTGGTGGAGGGCCCTGCTGCCCCGAGTGGAATGTGCGCTGCTGCTGGTGTTGCTGAGGCTGGTATCCTTGGCATGATCAGGACTGCACAAAATGTGGTATGGGGATGGAGCTGGTTTCCTGGTAAGCTAGGGAAGGTCGGTGTGGGCTGACTATTCCCTATCCCCGATTGTCTGCCAACAGGGTCATGGCTGTACCACAGCCCGTTGATCTTGAACACTTACGAAGGCTCCTCGTAGACTGACTCCACTTGTGGGGGGGGGGGGGGTGCTGCTCTTGCTAAGTGTACTGCTGCTCCTCAACCCAGCTGCTCTGAGGCCCCTATACCTGCTCATGTAGTAGGTGAACTCAATGTACAGGTACCGGTGGTGCAGAAGGGGAAGGTAGTCGTATCGTGGCTACCTTCTCAGTCAATTCCTCCATTTATTTTGGCAATCGTGAAAGCACCTCAAGGTCAGTGATCCTCTTATGGATCTATTCTACCATGGTGAGCTTATCAACTATTATCTCCATGCTAGGGATTACGTCATCTGTCAGATCCACTACAGTCCTCCTAGGTGTCGCATTAGATAGGCTTGAGGGAGACACCTGATAGGCCCTGGTGGCATGAGATCTGCCTGTTTCTGCCATCTGCTTTAGGATCTTCCATACGACATCTTCATTCTTATTCAGATAGCTACCTCCACAGGCTGCACTCACTAACCCCTGTATTTCAGGGGTCATACCATAGAACATGGTCTGGACTAAGATCGCCTTGGTAATGCCATGATAAGGGCATTTCTGTGTCAAGTCATTGAATCTACCCCAAGCTTCATGAAATGGCTCGTGGGGACCTTGAGAAAAACTAGTAATCTTTGTCCTCATATGGTTAGTCCTACTGAGTGGGTAGAACTTATTCAGAAATAAATCTTTCAATTGCCTCCAGGTCATACATCTAACCCCGAGATTCTTTAACCAATGGGCAACCGTATCTCCTAAGGCAAACGAGGTAGCCTTCATCCTGATGTAATCTTGTCCAACCCAAGGATGGCTAAGGTTGTTACACACCAACTCGAAGTCTCTCACGAAAGCATATGGTTCTTTTGTTGCATTTCCAATAAACTTCGGTAGCAGCCTAAGGAAATGGGGCTTCAGCTCAAATGCCTTTGGGGGCACTTCAGGTACGAGCCAACTATGTATCTCATTCTCAGCTGGGTTGTAGGCATCTACTATCGGTCTGTCTATTCCACCTATCTCAATCACCCGTCCCATCCTAGCCATAAGATCTGCATTCAGCTGCTCGCTCTAGCTAAACAGGCAAGGACTTGATGCATAGGGTCATCTATGTGTTCCTCTTCGTCTAGGTTTTTCTTAGGCATCTTGATCTCGGGTTCGTCCTCTTCACCGGAATAAATAATGCGATCTAGGTTAGATGATGTAGTAATGAAGACATTCTTACAGAGGCAAAGGTCTTCCTCATGAGATGAGAGGAGAGAAAGGAGATAGTTTGAGGGTGACCATTCCAAGAGTGAGAGATCTCGAACTCAAGAGGGTCATGAGCTCGGGTTGGACCAAGTTGTGCTCGGGCCGATGAAGACGCATTTCGTGGGAGGTTTAATGAAAGATTTGCGAAGCTCGAGTAAATATCCCCCATTCGGTCATCTTTGAAAGAAGTAATGTTGGGAGCACATGTGTGCAAAGATAGGATTTGACTCCTACCTAAAGCAAGCAATTGAATCACAAAACCCCAAGTTCACACTCAACATGGTGAAAGACCCAAAACCGATCCGATTAATCTGGTTGATTTTAAGTATGATTTTCAAGCAAAGTAGCAAGGATTACGTGATGGCCTATAGGGAAGTCGGATCAATGCCAGATGTGTCTCCCCTGTTTAACCTGTCGCCTAAGATACCAACGCCCTTCCTCTCTTAGCTCCTATCACTGACTTACTCGGTTAATATTGGTAAAGTTCAGGTACCTGCCCATATCTACCTATCAAAGTAGGCGGAAGCTGACAAGGCTTATAACTTCACCCTGGAGGGTTACTAGCAACTCGTCGCGGTGCACCGTTGCTTCACCCCTATCTACTTGCCGCAGCAAGTGGAGGCTACTTGGTGCTGGTTAGTTGAACTTCGAATACTTCAGCCTGTGATATTTACTAATAGCGGGGTACGTTGATATAGAAGGCGGGGATTTGGGCTCTATCTTAGTGTGTACTCACACTCTCTGTACCCTCACCCAGCCTGAAATCAAGGTCGAGGTTACTCTCTTGCAAACAGAATTTCTAGTTTTATGTTGATTTTTTGGTCAAATCGTTTAGCAGTCTCGATTTAAGTTAGATGACCACTTGATTAGTCCAACACACAAGGCATATTTATTGTCCAGTCACAGTTTCCTTTAGTCCTAAATTGTAAAACCAAGGAGAGGAAAAGTCGAGAAAAGCTGATGCAATGAAAAATCAATGATGCATGCCCAATTCAGAAGACTTACAATGATCCTCGCTCTCTACATGCGGGATGCAAAACAGAATTGAAATTTTTATACTAAATGGATGCAAGCGATGAAAAGCCGCTCCAAGACATGCAGTTCTATTAGTGAGTGAAGAACAAATTTAAATTTGGCGAAAGTCTTGCGATCTAAGTGTGTCTTTTAATGGTGAAGTGTGGTCCTAGATATTACGAGCATAAACAGACCTAAGAAAGCTCTAAGAGCCGCGAGTGCAGGTTCTAACCTACGTTAAGCAACCACACAACACAAAGAGTCCCTTTTTTATTTAGTTACACATGCGAGAACCCGAATGGGAACCACTTTAAATGCAGACTTTTTTTACAAGTTATCTCAAAGTCACTCGGTACAATTCAATGCGGGTTCTTCGGCTCGCCTGACGAGTCGCCTTTGATGCCTCGTGTTCCTCGCACAAAAATGAGACAATGGTCAGAGAGAACGACACATAATAAATCAAATAAATAAAATAAAAGCCCAAGGTCAAACTCATGGAGGCATCTTTCTCCTTAAATTTATTTTTAGTTGATCTAGATGCTAGGTTTTTAAAGAAATATTTTTTTGTATTTTTAAAATGCAGTTAAAAATACGATGCAAATTTCGGCCTAAGTTGAGGGACTAAAATGCAAATTTCATTCAATCCATGTACAAAAATTCTCAAACTTGGTCGGAATGTGAAAAATAATGAAATTAGACTATTGCATTTTTTGGAATTTTTCGATGAAAAATGAATTAACTACGAATAAAATATGCAGATTTGGTGAATTTTACAAAGTTAATTTTAATAAATAACAAACTAAATTATTTCCAGAAACTAAAATTACCCTAGATACTTCTATGTGAGATGAATTCAGGAAAATTATCAAAATCCTAAAAATAATTGATTTATGACTCATTAAAAATTAATTAAAGGAATCACTAAATAATTTATTGTGACCTCGATATAAGTGTAAATCTGATGGAATTTGGGTACAAAGAAAAACTATTCAAACTCTACCTATTATGAACTTTTTAGCAATTTTTAGAATAAGGATTGATTTAATATCGATTTTAGAATAGACATTGGGTAAAGTATGCAATATTTCATCAAATTAATTCTTTTAAATAAATCACGTCTCACAAAATTATAAATAAATGTTCAATAGATAAAGAATTGATTATTCTACAATATGCTATTTTCAAATAGATAAAATAATGTGAAATGAATGTTCAAATCGACATGCAAACACGGGATTCAAAATACAATACAGAATTAAAATTGATTAAAGAAATTATGATGACTAGACTGAAATGTAGTTACTTATATCCGCGAGGGTATTATTGCAATTTTCTGGGGGCGCTCGTGCATCGCACATGCTCTCCAGCTGGCGGGGCTATGGGTGTTATTTGTTGGAGTGCCAAGGGCCAGGCTGCAATTTTTCCTACCAGGCATGTGCAATGCACGTGCTTCATCTAACAACGGGGGAATTTGGTGATTTCTGGAAAGACATGGGCTTCAGCTGAAATTACCTACGTCCTCACGTGCGATGCACATGAGGTTAGGATGAGGATGAACATGGGATGCATTCAGCCCGAGGTAGTGATGGCAGCGGCATGTGAGGGCACGAAGGCGAGCGAGGGGGGGTTTGACTGGCAGATAATCATTCGCTTGGCGGCTCTAGCGATCGACTGAGGCAGCACGGGCCAAGATGCACGCAGAGCGAGGGGCAAGGTGCATGACCGCAGGTGGTCAAAGGCGAGTAATGCGAAGTTCTTCGGTTGAGTCGTGGGACGCGATGGAGGAGCGGTCGCACAAGCTGCTGGAGGTATCTTGGGTATGCGGGGCTCGGCAGGAGACACTGTAGGTGCAACGGCTAGAATGCAGTGAGGCGGCGCACTTGGGGGCTGGTGGAGTTGCTGACAACTCCGACAACACACACCCGGAGCTGATCAAATGATTCTGGAGATGAGGCAATCGAGGATCGTCGACGGAGGATGGAGCCTGGTCGGCACACGATCGGTAAGAGCTTGTCGAAGGCGGTTGCTGGTAGTTGCGCAGGAGCACGGGGGGGGGGGGGTCGCTACTGGAGGTGACCGTATCTTGGAAGAACACGGACCTCAGGTGACATACGCCCGAGGTCCAAGGAAGATGCGCGAAGCGCGAGGCGGCTGGAGGACCTGGAATCAATGGTGGGGTGTATTGCTGGTCGGCGGAGGCGCTTTGGGGGTGGTGAAGTGTTATGGACGACGATGGAGACTGTAGTCATAGGATGAAACTTGTTGAGACCTGCAAGAAAGAAGAACAAAGCGAGGGGGATGCTCTGATGATGACGAAGGCAGAGCAGTGATAATGCAGTGGTTGGAAAGGAGATCAGGTGGTGGAGAACCTCAGTTCCTTCTCCTGAGCCAAGAGGGTAGTACTGGTCGGGGATGATCGAAGATGAATGGGTGTAGGCATATGGTGAATGGTGAAGAAGAGTGAAATAGAGGAATATCATAGAAACAGAGGATCTGGGAGGGGGAGAAATAGAAGAAGAGAACGTACCTGGAAGGGTGGATGGGCACGCCTAGGAGATGTGACTGGAGCTTCTAGCTCCGACCGGTTGTTGCTCAAGGCTCCGACGTGAGCCGAGCTGGGCGAGGCTGGAACAGCGTCGCAGCAAGGTGGTTGATCCCACCTTGGATCTATCATGGAGCGGGAGACGTCGTCGCTCAAGGCTGAAGGCTCGTCGCTGTCACCAACGAGGCTGTCGAGCTAGTGAAGCTCCCTCTCTCTCCTATTGGCGGATGGCAATGAACGATGAAGGTGGAGGGGGTTTTATGATCGGTTGGAGAGAAAGATGAGGGTGGTTGATGGGAGCGGGTTGAGTGGGATGGGCAGGTCGTGCGGGGCGGTTGCAGTTTGACCGAGAAGGCGTGGGTGGAGATGGGGTCGTTGCTCACGACCGCGCAAGGCATGGGTGACGGTTGCAGGTTGACCGACGTAGGAGAGATGACGAGAGGGAGGTGCGTCAACGGTTGTGGGTTCTTTGTGAAACATAGAGATGTTTGTGTGCCCCGGGCAGAGGAAGGGGGCAGAGACGTGGTCACATCCTGGGCATGCGACCGGGCGGAAGAAGGAGCGATGACGTTGCGCGCCCGGGAGCAGCCACATGGCGTGTTATTTTCAATTATTTAAACTAATAATAAATAAATAAATAAATAAGATCAATTAAAATAAAATAAATAATAAATAATAATAATAATGGGTGACATGTGGCAGCTCCAGGAGCTGCCATGTGTCGCTCCTAGAAAAATCATAAATAAAATGTAGTTAAAAATAAAAAAGAAATAACAAGAGGGACCAAATCAAAAAGTGATCAACATGAAAGTTGCTCGTCTCAACAAGATCTACAACTTGAAGGACTGAAAATTAAAATAAGTCATATGTATAAAGTGTATTTTTGGGTGGTATCTTATAGGTATAAAATACCGTGTTTTTATTTTTTGTAGATTTTTTGTTACTTTTAAATAAGATAAAAATCAAAATAAAATAGATATGAAAGAAATATTTATAATTTAATCTAGTTTTTTTATTTTTAAGTTAATAAAATAAAATGATAAATATACAATAGGGGCCCAAAATCCAAGTTTCACATACGAACTCCGATTTTTATGAAATTAGTCTTGTTTTGAAGGTATTTGTATTTATATTACTTTAAAAGTGAATAGACCTAAATCAAACACTGTATGAGAGAGATATGTGCATTTTAAGGTTCATAGTCTCAAACTTGGATTTGGATTTTATTGGACAATTTTACAAGTTAGTATTTTTTGATATTTTTCTTTTATTAGTGTTAGTAATATATAGACTATAGAGTTGATTTTATTGGATTTGAAGTTAGTATAAAATAGATACAGATAAAGGAATATATATGATGCAACCTAACCAAGTGGCAAACTAAATGACAATCCTAAAAATTGAAACTAATGGACTCAATGACGAAAACAAATAAAATGATATGCGATGCGCAAAAATCAGCTACAAATGACAGCAATTACGCGAGTACTAGCACAAGTTACTCCACAAATTCAGGGCAATCTAATGAGTTAAAAGTTCCTAGGAAAAATGTACAATGTTGCAACAACTAGGAATCTCAATGATTCACCAAACCGAATCAGCAATATATCAGCCCACAAAACTAATAATTATGCGGTAGAATATGGTCAAACGGGCGCTCATACCACAAACGACAAGGGAAAGTTCGCACGCTTCAGATCTGGTCGGCAGCAGGGTGGCTTGCTGGGCCCCTTCGGCGGCACTTGGAGTCCTTGGTGGTTGGGGAAAATGACGGCGAGGCTGGCAGTGAGCAGTTGAGGTTTGGCGGTTGATGAATCGGTGATTCATCACTTCAAAAGTCAAAAATAGAGCCTTGTTCCCGAGAAAATAGAGGCATATTTCCTTTTATCTTGCATAAATAACACTCATGCATGCATCCATAATTCACCCATTTTAGCAGCTCATCTGCATTTAAATAAGAAGCCAGAAATTCCCTGTAAAATACTTCTTCACCAAAATAACTTCTTCTCTATAATCTATATTCCTTAATTAATAACATAGGGAAGAATGTCAAAAATCACCCTTGTAAAATAGCCAATATAGCCTGAGAGCCCTTGTACACTAAAATACACATAAAGCCCTCATACAAAGTCTGAATTAGGTCCACTCACTCTTAGAATAATACATATTAAAAGACCTTCAAAATAAGACTAATTTCATTGAATTTGGAGCTCATATGAGAAACTTGGGTTTTTGGGTCACTTTGTATACTACATATGTATATTTATGTATCCTTGTATTTATGTATCATATTTGACCTCATCTCCATCTTTGGTCAACATGAAACTTGTAGATCTCATCGAGATCTACAACTTTCATGTTTTGAGTTTTTCCAAATTCGGCTCCCTCTTCTCTCTACACGTGTCTCTTACTCCATCCACTCACAGCATGCCACGTGGCGCCCTCTGGTTGCGCCACGCGGCCCGCCTCCCATCGCCTCATCCGCCCGCGCCTTCAGCCGTTGGATCTCGCTCTAGATCCAACGGCCCAGCGCTGCCCACGCCGCCCCTCTCCTGGACCATCAGATCTTCCCTAGCTGTGATCTACGCTGCTCATCCGCGCCTTCACCAGAACCTTCCACGTGGCCGCATCTGCGCCGTCTGATCAGACCTCCGATCTCTCCATCCTAGCCGCCCCTCTACCAGCGAATCTCGACCTTCTGATCAACTCCACCCTCTCATCTAAACCGCTCGCTCGCGTGTCGCCACAACGCGCCACGTGGCGCCATCATAACCCATCATCTACGCACCCCAGATCTAATCCTACCTGACCAAATCCCCCCTTGATCCCCACCGTTGGATCTTGAGATCCAACGGTGGAGACCTCGTCTCCTACCTCCAGGCGCCCCTCTCCCCCACGTCCCTTGCCTTGCGGGAGGGGCGCCCCCTTTCCTTTTTTGGACACACGTCAGCCATCTCCTCCGGCCGCTGACCCCCCCACGACGTCACCCACTCATCCCTCTCCCTCGCCAGCTCCCTCAAGCTCCACCACCTCCACCATACTCGCCCCACGACGACCACCAACCTTGCCAATCCACCAGCCAACCCACCTCCTTCGCCTTATAAATACGCCACCACCGGCGCCATTCACCCCCATCCGCCACTCCAGGGAGGTGCCTCGAGCTCAGACCAACCCTTTGGTGACAGCAATTGAGTGAGTCTCCGAGCGAAGACCAGGAATCGACCCCGGAGAGATCCACGACCGCCACCGCCGTGTCGCAGCCTTCACCGTGAAGCTGCACGAGCTCGGGACCGTACCGATCCCTTGAGCGAAGACCTGGAGCTCAAACTCGAGCTCCATTCCCCAGGTAACCCCGTCCGCCTCCTTCTGATCTTCTCCATAATTTTTCTTTGATTTCTCGCAATTTATTCACCGGCCACCGTTAGCTTCCCGTTCCATTTTCATTCCTCCGAGCTCCCCGAAGGAGCTCCGGTCCTCGCGGTACCATCCGCACACTCCGACGCCGCATTGCACATTCCTCCGACCAACAGCTCCGCCATTTGGCTGGAGCTCGCTCGCCGGACCACCAAACTTCACTTTAGGCCTCGCCGATCACGCCAAACTTCTCCACGAGCACTTGCACGCCTCGGCTATACACCTAACTATTTGCAGGTCCTCTTTCCTTCATTGGCCGGAGCTTCATCGGAGCTCCCTTAGAGCTTCATCGACGTCGAGCTTCAGAACATCTCCAAGGATCTTGAGGCCACCGGAGGCTTCGCCGTACGCTCCCGCTTCGTCCGAGCTACGTGGGAGCCGACGAAGCGCTCCATCGACGCCCAGCGACCGAGGCGGAGCAAGGCCAGCCTCACCGGAGCTCCGCCTTCTCCTCCGCAGGTGGCGGAGGACCGTTCGAGATGAAGCAGCAGCAGCCGTTCGATCAACCGATCGAACGGTCCTCGTCCCGCCACGTGTTCCATCACCGCACCCGTCCTCGACCGTTAATCGCGCCTTAGATCTGACGGCTCTCCAGTTGCCACGCGTCTTCATCGACAACCCTTGGATCCATCTTGATCCGAGGGCCTTCAGGCCGCCACGTCGACGAGTCCGAGCCTCGGCCTCCAAGCCTAGGCTCGGGCGACCCGAGGCTGCACCGAGCCGTAGTCCGAACCTCCAGAAGACCCGAGCCTCGCTCCGAGCCACCGACGCCCTCCGAACCTAGGCCGACCACGTAAGGAGCACGTGCGGCCTGGGTTAATTGCACAGAAGCCCCTGAAGCTTTCCGAAATTACAAAGAGGTCCCTGTGAAGCAGATCCCACGTGAGGAGCACGTGTTCCGTGGAGAAATTGCACAAGAGTCCACCATATATCGGTAATTGCATTTTAGTCCCTGTCAGCATATTTGTTTTTTTTGTAATTTTAATTTCCAGTATTGCATCTATACCCCTGTGTTTGCACGTGTCCCTAGAGTGCACTTTTCATCATTTTGAGATTCTAGAAATTGCATGTTGTTGGAAATTTTGTCCTCTGTCTATGAGCACACGTGTCGTATTTTTGTAGGCTTGTTTGAATTATTAATGAATTAATTGATGCATTGTTGACATATTTTGCCCAGTGATACCTCTTGATTTTTAATTAATTATCTGTGCCTTCAAAAATTATCAAAAATTCACAGTAGCTTAAGGACATCATTTTTAACACACCATAAAAATTTCATAGCATTTGCACGCATATCGAGGCCTAAATAAATAGTTTAGTGATTTTCTTAAATTAATTTTAGTTAATTCATTTCACAGTAAAATTAAGTCCTGTTAATTTTCCCTAGGTCCCTTATCATTAGAGCCACCTAGGATAATTTTAGTTCTTGAAAAAATTGTGATTTGATATTTATTAAAAATTAAAAACTGAAAATCACTCTGTCTGTTTGTTTAATTCACAGAAAATTTATTTTGAGTCGAAAAAATTCCAAAAAAATTAGTGTAGGTCATTTTCATCTTGATTAACCATGGCCAATTTTCATGATTTTTGAACTTGATTTGATACATTAATTAAATTACACAGTGAATTGGCTTGCCTTGTCTGCATAAGTCTGCATAAAATGTAAAAAGACCAAAAAAAATTGATCCTCGAACATTAACACTTGAAAAATTGCTGTAATTCACCTAAGGAGACAGTTGCCTCCCTGAGATCGACCTTGGACTTACCCCAAGTAAAAAAAATATTGCCGCTTAAAATTAACTTCAAATTAATCGATAAGTGGTTTTTGATCAACATCTCGTATCCGACTGCAACGAACTATCAACTTTAATTTGGACATTAATTTGACCGAATTAACATAGGGTGCGGGAGGCTTATCAAAATGGCGCCGTTGCCGGGGAGGCACGGCTTAGGTTAATTTGTAGCACATTTTTGAATGTTTGATTTTCATTCCCCGGGTAGTCTGACCCCCGGTTTTTCTTGTAATTATTTCTCTCATTTATTTTTGCATTATTTTATTTTTTGTGTCACTCTCTGACCTCCATTTAATTTTTGTGCGAGGACCGCGAGGAGTCGGCGACGCTTCGAGGACTTAGCAGTTAAATTGTGTTGAGAGACAGAGAGGCATTGTATATTTTTATTATTTTATTTCTTTTTTTTTCTTTCTTTTGCATCATTTCCAACGGTTCCCGTTTGGGATCTCGCGCGTGTAAAGATAGTGGAAACTGTGTCCCGTGTGCTGTGTGGGTGAATTGTAATTTAGCTTGCACTAGCGGCTCCTCGAGCCACTCTAGGACTTGTTTGTGCTCGTAATCAATAGGACCACACAACACACTTAAAAGACGCACCTAGACCGCAGTACTTAGTCAAAAATTAAACCGTTCTTCACGCTAATAGAACTGCCTGTCTAGGAGCGGCTTTCATCGCCTGCATTTGCATGTAGAGTAAAGTTTTCAATTCTGTATTGCATCCTGCATCAAAAAGCGAAGGGATCACTGTAAGTATTCTCTACTCAGCATTCGCATCATCGATTTTTCGTGCATCGGCTTTTCTCGATTTCCCCCTCTGATTTTCTCACATTAAATTAAAAAGGAAATTGGGACTGTCCGATAGGCGTGCTTTGTGGTGGACTAATTAAAGTGAGAACCTAACTTTAAAATCGGGACTGCTAACAGTATTGACCAAAAAAAAGGAATAAAATCTGAAAATTGTTTGTGGGAGACTAATCCCCGACCTTGTTTTCAGGCTGAGTGAGGGTACCTGAGTGTGTGTGAACACCCTAAGGTAGAGCCCAAATCCCCGTCTTCCATATCACGTTCTAACTGATCCTAGCAAATATCACGAGCCGAATATTTTCAGATTCTTTGACTAGTACCAAGTAGCCTCCGCCTGTCTCAGGTAGATAGGGGCGAAATTGCGGTACTTCGCGACAAGCTGCCAGTAACCCCCAAGGGTGAAGTTCCGGCCTTGTCAGCCTCCGCCTGCTTGCAGGTAGATAGGGGCGTGGTCACTGAATCCATCGGCTTGGGATAGGAGAGAAGAAAGGAAGGAGCGGCGGTATCTTAGACGACAGGATAAACAGGGAAGACGCATCCGGCTCTGAGCCGACTTCCCTCTAGGCCGCGTAATCCTTGCTAGATTTGCTTGAATATCACACTTAAAAACTACAAGATAAATTGGACTCAACTTTGAGTCCTTTACTGTGTTGAGTGTGAATCCAGGGTCTTGGATTGATCTTGTGCTTGCTTCAGGTAGGAGTAAAATCCTATCTTCTTCTTGCTTCACCAAGATGAGTGACTGGGGAGATCTCGACGCACTATTCACTGATCTCTCTATGAGTCCCCCAAGTAACTCATCTTTCTCGGTCCGAGCGCACCTTGGACCACCCAGGACTCATGACCCTCTTGAGTCCTGGTTCCCTCATGCTCAGGGTGGTTACTCTCAAACCAACCCTTTTATCTCCTCTGAGATTACCGAGGAAAACCATTACCTCGGTAATCCCTTCCTTGATTCACCCTCTAACACCGATCTTATTTTCCAATCCCCAAAACTAGAGGGAGAAATGCCGCCAAGGATGCCGCCCGATGAGGACCAGATGAGACAGATTCTTAGACGCCTTGCCGAAGCCGAATAGAAAAATGCTGATCTCACGGCACAGATGGGACAGATAATAGTAGCTGAAGGGATCGACCGACCAATGGTCGATACCTACAACCCGGCGGAGAACGAGATCCAAAATTGGCCAGCACCTGCAGTTCCCGACCAGGCATTCGAGCTGAAGCCCCACTTCCTTAGCCTGCTGCCGAAGTTTAACGGAAACCTCAGTGAAGAGCCTTACACCTTCCTCCGTGACTTCGAACTAGTATGCAACAATCTTAGCCATCCCAATGTTGGCCAAGATTATATCCGGCTGAAGGCCACCCCGTTTGCCTTAGGAGATAAGGCTGCTCATTGGCTGAAAAACTTAGGGGTGGTATGTACTACCTGGATGCAGTTCAAGGACCTCTTCTTGAAGAAGTTCTACCCTCTCAGTAGAACCAATCAGATGCGAACGAAGATTGCCAGCTTCGCCCAAGGACCCTGCGAACCGTTCCATGAGGCTTGGGACAGGTTCAATGACTTAGTACAGAAATGCCCATGCCACGGCATTTCTAAGGCGATCTTAGTCCAGACCTTGTTCTGCGGTCTAACCCCAGAGATGCAGGGATTAGTCAGCGCCGCCTGTGGAGGAAGCTATCTGAACAAGAACGAGCACGCCATGTGGAAAATCCTAGAGCAGATGGCAGAAACCGGCAGGTCACAGGCCACAAGGGCCTATCAGTTGTCTCCCTCGATCTTATCCAATGAGACAACTAAAAGGACTGTTGCAGATCTGACTGAGGACCTCATCCCCAGCATGGGGATGATTGCCGACAAGCTTACCATGGTCGAGCAGATCCACAAGAGAGTCGCGGAGATGGAGTCTCTTTCGAGCCTTCCCAAGAAGGTGGAGGAACTCTCTGAAAAGGTAGCCAAGATTAAGCTACCTACCCCTTCTGCACCACCTGTACCTGTACATCGAGTCCATCTTGTACAGGAACAGGCACCGGGGTCTCAGAGCAGCTGGGATCAGACTTATACCCAGCCGAACCATCATGCACCCCCACCAGTGGAAACAAAATACGAGGAGCCTCCGCCCGTTTACGAAATCAACGGGCTCTGGTATAGCCGTGACCCGCTAGTCCGGCAAATCGAGATGGGGAAGGATCAGGCACACCGTCCAACCCCAGTCTACCCAGAGACCAGGCCCGTCACAGTCCCGCGATACCAGTCCAGGCCAGAACAGGGGTACCAGCCGCAGCAGCGCACCTACCAGCAGAGGCCAGCACCATCCCATCAGCAGCACTATCGGCACGGCCAGCAGGGCCAGTACAGGATCGCATCCACTCAGCAGCCAGCCCAGCCCACCGAATTGGAATCCCTCACCTTGGCGATCCAGACCCTGTCTGATAGGGTCCAGCAGATGCAGAATGACTACCTGGACATGAGGACCGACATCAATCGGGTCTCTCGTGCTCAGGACCAACAAATGGCGCCAAGGACTCCAATTCCCGCACAGGTTCAGGCCAACCCAAACAGCGTACACCAGGGCCAGAACCGACCCCGAGATCAGGTATACTATTTAGATAATTATTTATCTGAACATGAGATCCTTTCGTATGATAATGTTAACCATATGTCCCTCAGGAGCGGAAGGACCGTGACCATACCTGATCGGGCACGGGCGCAAAAAGAAGGAACCTCCGAAACTCTACCTGAGGTGAAGTCGGAGGAAGAAGAGGAGGAGCATCACCACCGCCACCGCCAGCAGAAGAAGAGGACATCTGAGTCCTCGAAGCAGCATTCCCGCATCCATCCAGAGTCAGACGACGCCGATGAGCCCGCACCTCCATCTGAGGAGGATCGTCCAGAAGAAGCGGAAGAAGCATCACCGGCCTCGCCCCAGCATTTTCTTTCCGGTCAGAGTCCAAGTCCGAGTCTGTATCAGAGTCCGAGTCAGAGTTGTGTTCAGAACTCAGTTCCAGAAATTAATGAAAATATTCCAGTTCCAGAACCTGAGTTAATAATCCCTTTCCCCCAAGCTCTCAAGGGTGGAAAGAAGAAAATCAAAAAAATCCAAAAAGATGACCCTGAGATGGCTGAATTTTGCAATAAGCACATCAAGGTCACAATCCCTTTTGACAAGTTCGTGGAAATGACACCTGCATTCCAAAAATACCTTAAGGTGAGATGCACACCTTCTAGGGTTAGCAGGAAGACTAAAAGCCGTGTTGAGAAACACGTGTTATCAGTAGCCACGACTTGTGCAATAAAGAACTCGTTTCCTCGGAAACGAAGAGATATGGGTGCACATTATGTGGTGAGTCATGTTGATGACATCGCGTTTGCACGCACTCTCCTGGACAATGGTTCCTCAATCAACTTGATGCCCACAGCCCTCTATGAGTGGCTTGATCTCGGACCTCTTAGAAAATCTAGAGCTATTTTGCAGTTTGCTGACAAATCTACTAAGAGGTCCCAAGGAGAGTTAAGGAACATTGTGATCAAAGTAGGGGGGCAAGAATACATGGTGGACTTCACTGTCCTGGATATGGAAACCCCTCGTAATTGGAGAGATTCCCAGATCATCTTAGGTAGGCCCTTCCTCAGAACAACAGGGGCCTTATTCGATTACAAGAATGGGAAGATTCAGTTCCAAACTCCTGGCGGAGATGAGGAACTTGAAATGAAGCAGACAAGATGGCAGAGACCGGACTCCGAATCCAGCACCGAGTACTCTTCTATCGGAACAGACTGTGAGCATGTAGACGTAGTTGGGCCATGGAGACAGAACCCAGCCAGCACCGATGTGTCCATCTCCTTTGAAGATGATCCAGCGCATGAGTCAGTCTGCGAGATCCTCAGGAACGAGTACAGCTCTGAGCCTGCATCGCCCTACATCTTCGATGACGTGGAGGTCCAGTTGGACCTGTCAGTCCTGACATCCTTAGGACAATCGGAAGATGAGGATGACGAGTCGGACGAGGCGTTTGCCGATTGCCTGGAAACCTTTGACGATCCGACTCCAGAGCCGAGTTTGGTGGCAGCTACTACAGAACATGATCCAGCCACTTCCAACACCAACCAGATCAGATTGAGCCAGACTTTCTAGACGATCATACTATTCCTGAGCTCAAACCTTTACCCACAACCTTGAAGTATGCCTTCCTTGCGGGCCAAGACAAGAAATTTCCGGTCATTATCAGTTTGCAATTGACCGAGGAGTAGGAATCTCGCTTGCTAGAGATCCTGGAGAAGAACCGCAAGGCAATAGGCTGGAGCATTTCCGATCTCCACGGGATAAATCCCGCTCTGTGTTCGCACCATATATACTTGGAGAACGAAGCCAAACCCTCTCGTGAATTCCAACGCCGTTTGAATCCAAATTTACGAGAGGTTGTGAAGAAAGAGATCGAAAAATGGTGCGACGCGGGTTTCATTTACCCGATCTCCGACTCTAAGTGGGTGGCCCCAATCCATGTTGTTTCGAAAAAGTCGGGAATTCAGACGACCACCAACGAGGATGGAGAAGAGATCGTGACGAGAGTACCCACGTCGTGGCGCGTCTGTGTGGATTACAGACGCCTGAATGCCGCGACGAAGAAGGATCATTTCCCCCTACCATTCATTGATCAGATCCTAGAAAGATTAGCGGGGAAAGAATTCTTCTGCTTCCTTGATGGGTTCTCGGGCTACAATCAAGTAGCCATAGCTCCGGAGGACTAGGAAAAGACCACATTCACATGCCCCTTTGGTACCTATGCTTTCAGGCGCATGCCTTTTGGGCTATGCAATGCTCCAGGTACTTTTCAAAGGTGCATGATTGCTGTATTCGCCGAGATGGTCGGCGAATTCTTGAAAGTCTTCATGGATGACTTCTCGGTCCACGGCGACTCTTTTGATTCCTGTCTTAGGAATCTGGACCGAGTCCTCCAAAGATGTTGTGAGGTCAATCTGGTGCTCTCCTGGGAGAAAAGACACTTCATGGTGACGGAGGGCATAGTGTTGGGGCATGTCATCTCCAAGAGAGGAATGGAGGTTGACCCTGCCAAGGTGGACGTGATCAGACGACTCCAGCCACCAACCAACGTAAGGCAGTTGTGGTCGTTCCTCGGGCATGTCGGATTTTATCGAAGATTTATCAAGGATTTTTCTAAGATTGCCCGACCGCTAAATGAGCTTTTAGGCAAAGACACGGAGTTTATTGTAGATCACAAATGTCTTGAGGCCTTCAAGCTGTTACAAGGAATGATCATGGACGCACCCATCTTACAAGCCCCAGATTGGTCTCTACCTTTTGAGATCATGACGGACGCCTCAGATTATGCTGTTGGGGCTGTATTAGGACAAAGAAGAGATGGCATCCCGTTTGCAATACACTATGCAAGCAAAGTGCTTGATTCTGCTCAGCGTAACTACACGGTTACAGAAAAGGAAATGCTTGCAGTAGTGTTTGCCTTGGACAAATTCAGATCTCACTTAATCGGATCCAAGGTAACTGTGTTCACAGACCACACGGCACTACGATACTTGATGGCAAAGAAGGACGCGAAGGCGCGTCTTCTTCGTTGGATTTTACTTATCCAAGAGTTGGATTTGGACATCCGTGATAAACCTGGAAAGAAGAACGTAGTGGCCGATCATCTTTCTCGTCTCGAAGATCTTAATACTTCCGAGGTTTCCCCGATTCGAGACTCCTTCCCTGACGAGTCGATTTTTGTTATCGACTCACTCCCATGGTACGCCAATATCGTGAACTATCTTGTCTCCAAGAAAGTTCCCGAAGATTGGCCCAAGAGCCAAATCGACCGACTAAAGTCGGATGCTAGACACTACCACTGGGAGGATCCGATCCTTTTCTTTGAAGGACCAGATTGTGTCTGGAGACGTTGTATTCCTCAGGAGGAATACCAGAGTGTCCTTTCTTTATGCCATAGCTTAGAGGCAGGAGGACACCACTCCGGGAAGAGGACCGCATGGAAGGTACTGCAGTGTGGCTTCTACTGGCCGACTCTGTTTCGCGATGCCACCGCCTTCACGAAGTCGTGCCCAGTTTGCCAGAGAATGGGAGGAACCGTTGGTTCCAAGGATGAGATGCCAATGCAGCCGGTCATCATTTGTGATGTCTTTGACACCTGGGGCATCGATTTCATGGGCCCATTCCCTGTCAGCCACGGGTTCGAATACATCCTCCTTGCGGTAGATTATCTGTCCAGATGGGTGGAGGCTATCCCGACCCGAGCCGCAGACAGCAGGACTGTCTGTGAATTCATCAGAGAAAACATAATCTCTAGGTTCGGGATCCCCAAAATGATGATATCAGACGGGGGTAGCCACTTTGTGAATCGGGAGGTGAAGAAACTCCTGAAGGACTACGGCATCGAACACCGTGTCGCAAGTCCTTACCACCCACAAACCAATGGTATGGCTGAGGTGTCGAATAGGGAGGTGAAAACCATATTGCAAAAGCTTGTCCGCCTGGACAGGAAGGACTGGTCTCAGATCTTAGATCAAGTCCTCTGGGCGTATAGGACGGCTTACAAGACACCGTTAGGCACCTCCCCATTCCGAATGGTATTCGGAAAGCCGTGCCATTTGCCCGCAGAGTTAGTGCACAAATCAGAATGGGCAATAAAGAAGGTCAACTGGAACACACACCTGGGTCAGAAACAGAGAGACATGGATCTGAATGAGCTAGTGGAAGTCAGAAACCGAGCATATGACAACAGTTTGGTATACAAGGACAAGGTGAAGCGTTGGCATGATAGATATATCAGACGAAAGAGCTTTGTTCCTGGACAGAAGGTATGGTTGTTCAATGCTAGGCTGAAGATTTTCCAAGGCAAGTTGAAGTCTAAGTGGACGGGACCATTTGTCATCCGTACGGTGCATGATAGTGGATGTGTCGAGATCTCAGATCTCGCAGATGACGCACCGACATTCCTAGTAAATGGGCAGCTGTTGAAGCACTTCGTCGAATCCAATGAACATTTAGTCCATGTGGAGGAGATTGTATTCATGTGCGAGACAGATACAACAGATGCATCTCAAGCCGCGTATGAGACCTTGCAGCAATGAACTCCAGCCATCAGCAACATCTTCAAAAGATTCAAACCGACTCATCTGTATATATATCATTCTTCCTGTATATCCTATCCTTTACCTCCACGACTCTAGTAACCCATCCCCACATCATCGAACCCTTATCTTGGACTATACTTAGGATGACCAGATCCTAAGTATAGGGGGGAGGGGTGACCCGAGTCGATTCACTGTACATTCTCCAAATCACATCGGTTCTCACACTCATTCCTGTCCTATACTTAGGCTGACTAGAGCCTAAGTATAGGGGGGACCGATGCCCGCATTGTATACTCATCCATTTCTCCTCTTAACCTCGCCCGCCCCATTTCTGATCTTCTTCTACACTTAGGCTGCCAGAGCCTAAGTATAGGGGGGCGAGACGACTTCTATACTTTTGTTCCTTTTGGCTCTCCTACGCTTAGCACGAGCTATGTCTTTTTCCTCGCTCTTCGTGCTCTGAGGACATAGCACACGCTAAGTATAGGGGGCGTGTATATATTACGTATATACTTTACCCATAGCTCGTACTTGCGCGTATTTTTGTATATTCTACAATACTAACGGGTGGGTAAAAAATTGAAAAAAAAATGATGAAAACTATAAAAATAGGCTTCTTATTTACTCTTGCATATCATCTCTACATAGAAAAATAAAAAGAGTCTTGCATTTTCATAGCATGACATCTCATCTCATCTGCATATCTTTGCATTATGCAAGTGAAAAGCTAGTCGGTTCTGGACCAAGTTATGAATGGATATTGAGGATGGACTTGATTTGACCTTAATCCACCTAATTTCAGAGAACCTTACAGGAACTGGAGTTAAGATTTCTCGGGTCAAGTGACTTAATTCTTTGAGTCCGCAAGTCTATGTTCACATGTCATCTTGATTAGTCTAAGTAGAATATCTCGTGCACACGCATGATTCTTATAGACAGTGACTAACTTGGACAAACACTATGCACGTAGCTCTTCATTGATGAGGTGGTGAGGAGATAGAATCCTTTAGCCTGGAGTAGCACACGGGTGGAAACATCCGTCCTCCTCTAGGGAGGGAAGTGCGTCTCAACCTAGTCTAGTGGTGTTGACATCTAAGAACAGGATGCTGTGGGTTGCAATAATGCTTCAAAAGAGGGATAATCTACTGACTCAAGAGGAAAAACTCCTGATGTACATGCTGCTCTTTTGTGAAAAAAATGCAAGAAAGAACTCCAAAAAAATCAGACAGGTCCAAGAAAAAAATAATACCTGTCGGAGCCTGTATACTAGTAAAGAAAGGCAGCTGGATGACTTGGCTACACTGGTCAGGCATCCCGGGATAGGTAGCTACACTGGCTACCGTCCATTCTCTTCTCTACCCCCTCCTCTTGAGTTGGTCGCACTTGAACTTAGAAGGGAATACCCCGCTCCTCGAGGAAAGAGTTACTGGACCGGGTTATTGAGTTACCTTGTTAGAGGAGGCTGGTTCCGAGCCATTTCTGATGTGGAGAGTTACAAATCACTTACACAGTACAAGTAAGAATCATAGTCATCAGAAATTTGCGTTTGAGGATTTGTTCTGACCTGAATATTGAGGCGTCTTGAATAGAAGACTTGTGGAACTTGAAGTCTGTTAGGTCTTAAGTCCCAGGTCCCAATAAGGTTCCGCCACACAATTAATCCAAAGATCGAGTCAGGCTCCATTTTTCAACTTTTGTTCATGACCTTGGTTTGGAACCCAAAAATCATTTCACTCTTGCATTTCATTTAGTTGCTCGGGGACGAGCAAGGTTTAAGTATAGGGGGTTGATGAATCGGTGATTCATCACTTCAAAAGTCAAAAATAGAGCCTTGTTCCCGAGAAAATAGAGGCATATTTCCTTTTATCTTGCATAAATAACACTCATGTATGCATCCATAATTCACCCATTTTAGCAGCTCATCTGCATTTAAATAAGAAGCCAGAAATCCCCTGTAAAATACTTCTTCACCAAAATAATTCTTCTCTATAATCTATATTCCTTAGTTAATAACATAGGGAAGAATGTCAAAAATCACCCTTGTAAAATAGCCAATATAGCCTGAGAGCCCTTGTACACTAAAATACACATAAAGCCCTCATACAAAGTCTGAATTAGGTCCACTCACTCTTAGAATATTACATATTAAAAGACCTTCAAAATGAGACTAATTTCATTGAATTTGGAGCTCATATGAGAAACTTGGGTTTTTTGGGTCACTTTGTATACTACATATGTATATTTATGTATCCTTGTATTTATGTATCATATTTGACCTCATCTCCGTCTTTGGTCAACATGAAACTTGTAGATCTCATCGAGATCTACAACTTTCATGTTTTGAGTTTTTCCAAATTCGGCTCCCTCTTCTCTCTACACGTGTCTCTTACTCCAGCCACTCACAGCAGGCCCACGTGGCGCCCTCTGGTTGCGCCACGCGGCCCGCCTCCCATCGCCTCATCCGCCCGCGCCTTCAGCCGTTGGATCTCGCTCTAGATCCAACGGCCCAGCGCTGCCCACGCCACCCCTCCTCCTGGGACCATCAGATCTTCCCTAGCTGTGATCTACGCCGCTCATCCGCGCCTTCACCAGAACCTTCCACGTGGCCGCATCTGCGCCGTCTGATCAGACCTCCGATCTCTCCATCCTAGCCGCCCCTCTGCCAGCGAATCTCGACCTTCTGATCAACTCCACCCTCTCATCTAAACCGCTCGCTCGCGGTGTCGCCACAACGCGCCACGTGGCGCCATCATAACCCATCATCTACGCACCCCAGATCTAATCCTACCCGACCAAATCCCCTTGATCCCCACCGTTGGATCTCAAGATCCAACGGTGGAGATCTCGTCTCCTACCTCCAGGCGCCCCTCTCCCCCACGTCCCTTGCCTTGCGGGAGGGGCGCCCCCTTTTCCTTTTTTGGACACACGTCAGCCATCTCCTCCGGCCGCTGACCCCCCCACGACGTCACCCACTCATCCCTCTCCCTCGCCAGCTCCCTCAGCTCCACCACCTCCACCATACTCGCCCCCACGACGACCACCAACCTTGCCAATCCACCAGCCAACCCACCTCCTTCGCCTTATAAATACGCCACCACCGGCGCCGTTCACCCCCATCCGCCACTCCAGGGAGGTGCCTCGAGCTCAGACCAACCCTTTGGTGACAGCAATTGAGTGAGTCTCCGAGCGAGAAGACCAGGAATCGACCCCGACGAGATCCACGGCCGCCACCGCCGTGTCGCAGCTTCACCGCGAAGCTGCACGAGCTCGGGACCGTACCGATCCCTTGAGCGAAGACCTGAGCTTCAAACCCGAGCTCCATTCCCCAGGTAACCCCGTCCGCCTCCTTCTGATCTTCTCCATAATTTTTCTTTGATTCTCGCAATTTATTCACCGGGCCACCGTTAGCTTCCCGTTCCATTTTCATTCCTCCGAGCTCCGCGAAGGAGCTCCGGTCCTCGCGGTACCTTCCGCACACTCCGACGCCGCATTTCACATTCCTCCGACCAACAGCTCCGCCATTTGGCTGGAGCTCGCTCGCCGGACCACCAAACTTCACTTTAGGCCTCGCCGATCACGCCAAACTTCTCCACGAGCACTTGCACGCCTCGGCTATACACCTAACTATTTGCAGGTCCTCTTTCCTTCATTGGCCGGAGCTTCATCGGAGCTCCCTTAGAGCTTCATCGACGTCGAGCTTCAGAACATCTCCAAGGATCTTGAGGCCACCGGAGGCTTCGCCGTACGCTCCCGCTTCGTCCGAGCTACGTGGGAGCCGACGAAGCGCTCCATCGACGCCCAGCGACTGAGGCGGAGCAAGGCCAGCCTCACCGAAGCTCCGCCTTCTCCTCCGCGGGTGGCGGAGGACCGTTCGAGACGAAGCAGCAGCAGCCGTTCGATCAACCGATCGAACGGTCCTCGTCCCGCCACGTGTTCCATCACCGCGCCCGTCCTCGACTGTTAATCGCGCCTCAGATCTGACGGCTCTCCAGTTGCCACGCGTCTTCATCGACAACCCTTGGATCCATCTTGATCCGAGGGCCTTCAGGCCGCCACGTCGACGAGTCCGAGCCTCGGCCTCCAAGCCTAGGCTCGGGCGACCCGAGGCTGCACCGAGCCGTAGTCCGAACCTCCAGAAGACCCGAGCCTCGCTCCGAGCCACCGACGCCCTCCGAACCTAGGCCGACCACGTAAGGAGCACGTGCGGCCTGGGTTAATTGCACAGAAGCCCCTGAAGCTTTCCGAAATTACAAAGAGGTCCCTGTGAAGCAGATCCCACGTGAGGAGCACGTGTTCCGTGGAGAAATTGCACAAGAGTCCACCATATTATCGGTAATTGCATTTTAGTCCCTGTCAGCATATTTGTTTTTTTTGTAATTTTAATTTCCAGTATTGCATCTATACCCCTGTGTTTGCACGTGTCCCTAGAGTGCACTTTTCATCATTTTGAGATTCTAGAAATTGCATGTTGTTGGAAATTTTGTCCTCTGTCTTTGAGCACACGTGTCGTATTTTTGTAGGCTTGTTTGAATTATTAATGAATTAATTGATGCATTGTTGACATATTTTGCCCAGTGATGCCTCTTGATTTTTAATTAATTATCTGTGCCTTTCAAAAATTATCAAAAATTCACAGTAGCTTAAGGACATCATTTTTAACACACCATAAAAATTTCATAGCATTTGCACGCATATCGAGGCCTAAATAAATAGTTTAGTGATTTTCTTAAATTAATTTTAGTTAATTCATTTCACAGTAAAATTAAGTCCTGTTAATTTTCCTAGGTCCCTTATCATTAGAGCCACCTAGGATAATTTTAGTTCTTGAAAAAAATTGTGATTTGATATTTATTAAAAATTAAAAACTGAAAATCACTCTGTCTGTTTGTTTAATTCATAGAAAATTTATTTTGAGTCGAAAAAATTCCAAAAAAAATTAGTGTAGGTCATTTTCATCTTGATTAACCATCTGGCCAATTTTCATGATTTTTGGACTTGATTTGATACATTAATTAAATTACACAGTGAATTGGCTTGCCTTGTCTGCATAAGTCTGCATAAAAAGTAAAAAGACCAAAAAAAATTGATCCTCGAACATTAACACTTGAAAAATTGCTGTAATTCACCTAAGGAGACAGTTGCCTCCCTGAGATCGACCTTGACTTACCCCAAGTAAAAAAAATATTGTCGCTTAAAATTAACTTCAAATTAATCGATAAGTGGTTTTTGATCAACATCTCGTATCCGACTGCAACGAACTATCAACTTTAATTTGGACATTAATTTGACCGAATTAACATAGGGTGCGGGAGGCTTATCAGCGGTATGCGGGGGGGGGGGGGGGAGGGTGTCGGGGTATGGAGGCGAGGCACGTGGGGGAGCGCACTGGGGGGCGCTGTCGCACAGCGGGGCCGCGTGATGAGGCGCAGGCGGCACGGTGCACCGCTGCTTCACCCCTATCTACACGCCGCAGCAAGTGGAGGCTACTTGGTGCTGGCCAGTTGAACTTCGAATACTTCAGCCTGTGATATTTACTAATAGCGGGGTACGTTGATATGGAAGGCGGAGATTTGGGCTCTATCTTAGTGTGTACTCACACTCTCTGTACCCTCACCCAGCCTGAAATCAAGGTCGAGGTTACTCTCCTGCAAACAGAATTTCTAGTTTTATGTTGATTTTTTTGTCAAATCGTTAGCAGTCTCGATTTAAGTTAGATGACCACTTGATTAGTCCAACACACAAGGCATATTTATCGTCCAGTCACAATTTCCTTTAGTCCTAAATTGTAATACCAAGGAGAGGAAAAGTCGAGAAAAGCTGATGCAATGAAAAATCAATGATGCATACCCTATTCAGAAGACTTACAATGATCCTCGCTCTCTACATGCGGGATGCAAAACACAATTGAAATTTTTACACTAAATGGATGCAAGCGATGAAAAGCCACTCCAAGACATGCAGTTCTATTAGTGAGTGAAGAACAAATTTAAATTTGGCTAAAGTCTTGCGATCTAAGTGTGTCTTTTAATGGTGAAGTGTGGTCCTAGATATTACGAGCATAAACAGGCCTAAGAAAGCTCTAAGAGCCGTGAGTGCAGGTTCTAACCTACGTTAAGCAACCACACAACACAAAGAGTCCCTTTTTATTTAGTTACACGTGCGAGAACCCGAATGGGAACCACTTTAAATGCAGACTTTTTTTACAAGTTATCTCAAAGTCACTCGGTACAATTCAATGCGGGTTCTTCGGCTCGCCTGACGAGTCGCCTTCGATGCCTCGTGTTCCTCGCTCAAAATGAGACAATGGTCAGAGAGAACGACACATAATAAATCAAATAAATAAAATAAAAGCCCAAGGTCGAACTCAGGGAGGCATCTTTCTCATAAATTTATTTTTAGTTGATCTAGATGCTAGGTTTTTAAAGAAATATTTTTTCGTATTTTTTAAAATGCAGTTAAAAATACGATGCAATTTCGGCCTAAGTTGAGGGACTAAAATGCAAATTTCATTCAATCCATGTACAAAAATTCTCAAACTTTCGAAATGTGAAAAATAATGAAATTAGACTATTGCATTTTTTGGAATATTTCGATGAAAAATGAATTTACTATGAATAAAATATGCAGATTTGGTGAATTTTACAAAGTTAATTTTAATAAATAACAAACTAAATTATTTCCAGAAACTAAAATTACCCTAGATACTTCTTCGTGAGATGAATTCGGGAAAATTATCAAAATCCTAAAAATAATCGATTTATGACTCATTAAAAATTAATTAAAGGAATCACTAAATAATTTATTGTGACCTCGATATACGTGTAAATCTGATGAAATTTGGGTACAAAGTAAAACTATTCAACTCAACCTATTATGAATTTTTAGTAATTTTTAGAATAAGGATTCATTTAATATTGATTTTAGAATAGACATTGGGTAAAATATGCAATATTTCATCAAATTAATTCTATTAAATAAATCACATCTCACAAAATTATAAATAAATATTCAATAGATAAAGAATTGATTGTTCTACAATAGGCTATTTTCAAATAGATAAAATAATGTGAAATGAATGTTCAAATCGACATGCAAACATGAGATTCAAAATGCAATACAGAATTAAAATTGATTAAAGAAATTATGATGACTAGACTGAAATGTAGTTACTTATATCCGCGAGGGTATTATTGAAATTTTCTGGGGGGTGCTCGTGCATCGCACGTGCTCTCCAGCTGGCGGGGCTATGGGTGTTATTTGTTGGAGTGCCAAGGGCCAGGCTGCAATTTTTCCTACCAGTCGTGTGCAATGCACGTGCTTCATCTAACAACGGGGGGATTTGATGATTTCTGGAAAGACATGGGCTTCAGCTGAAATTACCCATGTCCTCACGTGCGATGCACATGAGGTTAGGATGAGGATGAACATGCGATGCATTCAGCCTGAGGTAGCGATGGCAGCGGCACATGAGGGCGCGAAGGCGAGCGAGGGGAGGGGGGGTTGACTGGCAGATAATCATTCGCTTGGCGGCTCTGGCGATCGACGAAGGCAGCACGGGGCCAAGATGTGCGCAGAGCGAGGGGCAAGGTGCATGGCCACAGGTGGTCAAAGGCGAGTAATTTGAAGTTCTTCGGTTGAGTCACGGGACGCCGATGGAGGAGCGGTCGCACAAGCTGCTGGAGGTATCTTGGGTATGGCGGGCTCGGCAGGAGGCACTGTAGGTGCAACGGCTAGAATGCATTGAGGCGGCGCACCTGGGGGCTGGTGGAGCCGCTGACAACTCCGACAACACACACCCGGAGCTGATCACATGATTCTGGAGACGAGGCAATCGAGGATCGTCGATGGAGGATGGAGCCTGGTAGGCACACGATCGGTAAGAGCTTGTCGAAGGCGGTTGCTGGTAGTTGCGCGGGAGCACCGGGGGGGGGGGGGTCGCTACTGGAGGTGACCGTAGGTTGGAAGAACTCGGACCTCAGGTGACATACACCTGAGGTCCAAAGAAGATGCGCGAAGCGCGAGGCGGCTGGATGACCTGGAATCAATGGTGGGGTGTATTGCTGGTTGGCGGAGGCGCTTCGAGGGTGGTGAAGTGTTATGGACGACGATGTAGACTGTAGTCATGGGATGAAACTCGTTGAGACCTGCAAGAAAGAAGAACGAAGCGAGGGGGTATGCTCTGATGATGACGATGGTGGAGCAGTGATGATGCAGTGGTTGGAAAGGAGATCAGGTGGTGTAGAACCTGAGTTCCTTCTCCTGAGCCAGGAGGGTAGTACTGGTCGGGGATGATCGAAGATGAATGGGTGTAGGCGTCCAATGAATGGTGAAGAAGAGTGAAATAGAGGAATATCACAGAAACAGAGGATATGGGAGGGGAGAAATAGAAGAAGAGAACGTACTTGGAAGGGTGGATGGGCAAGCCTAGGAGATGTGACTGGAGCTTCTAGCTCTGGCCGGTTGTTGCTCAAGGCTTCGACGTGAGCCGAGCTGGGCGAGGCTGGAGAAGCATCGCAGCAAGGTGGTCGATCCCACCTTGGATCTATCATGGAGCGGGAGACGTCGTCGCTCAAGGATGAAGGCTCGTTGCTGTCACCAACGAGGCTACCGAGCTAGTGAAGCTCCCTCTCTCTCCTATTGGTGGATGGCAATGAACGATGAAGGTGGAGGGGGTTTTATGGTCGGTTGGAGATAAAGATGAGGGTGGTTGCTGGGAGCGGGTTGAGTGGGATGGGCAGGTCGTGCGGGGCGGTTGCAGTTGGACCGAGAAAGCGTGGGTGGAGATGGGGTCGTTGCTCACGACCGCGCAAGGCATGGGTGACGGTTGCAGCTTGACCGGCGTAGGAGAGATGACGAGAGGGAGGTGCGTCGGTAGTTGTGGGTTCGTTGTGAAGCACAGAGATGGTTGTGCGCCCGGGCGGAGGAAGGGGGCAGAGATGTGGTCACGTGCTGGGCACGCGACCGGGCGGAAGTAGGAGCGATGACGTTGCACGCCCGGGAGCAGCCACGTGGCGTGTTATTTTCAATTATTTAAATTAATAAAAAAATAAATAAATAAGATTAATTAATATAAAATAAAATAAATAATAAATAATAATAATGGGTGACATGTGGCAGCTCTAGGAGCTGCAATGTATCGCTCCCAGAAAAATCATAAATAAAATGTAGTTAAAAATAAAAAAGAAATAACAAGAGGGACCGAATCAAAAAGTAATCAACATGAAAGTTGCTCGTCTCAACGAGATCTACAACTTGAAGGACTGAAAATTAATATAAGTCATATGTATAAAGTGTATTTTTGGGTGGTATCTTATATGTATAAAATACCATGTTTTTATTTTTTGTAGATTTTTTTGTTATTTTTAAATAAGATAAAAATCAAAATAAAATAGATATGAAAGAAATATTTATAATTTAATATAGTTTTTTATTTTTAAGTTAATAAAATAAAAGGATAAATATACAATAGGGGCCCAAAATCCAAGTTTCACAATTGAAGTCGATTTTTATGAAATTAGTCTTGTTTTGAAGGTATTTGAATGTATATTACTTTAAAAGTGAATAGACCTAAATCGAACACTGTATGAGAGAGATGTGCATTTTAAGGTTCATAGTCTCAAACTTGGATTTGGATTTTATTGGACAATTTTACAAGTTAGTATGTTTTGATATTTTTCTTTTATTAGTGTTAGTAATATATAGACTATAGAGTTGATTTTATTGGATTTGGAGTTAGTATAAAATAGATACAGATAAAGGAATATATATATGATGCAACCTAATCAAGTGGCGAACTAAATGGCAATCCTAAAAATTGAAACTAATGGACTCAATGACGAAAACAAATAAAATGATATGCGATGCGCAAAAATCAGCAACAAATGACAGCAATTACGCGAGTACTAGCACAAGTTACTCCACAAATTCAGGGCAATCTAATGAGTTAAAAGTTCCTAGGAAAAATGTACAATGTTGCAACAACCAAACCGAATCAGCAATATATCAGCCCACAAAACTAATAATTATGCGGTAGAATATGGTAAAACGGACGCTCATACCACAACCGGCAAGGGAAAGTTCACACGCTTCAGATCTGGTCGGCAGCGGGGTGGCTTGCTGGGCCCCTTCGACGGCACTTGGATTCCCTGGTGGTTGGGGAAAACGATGGCGAGGCTGGCAGTGAGCGGTTGGGGTTTGGCGGTATGCGGGGGGGGGGGGGGGGTCGGGGTATGGAGGAGAGGCACGTGGGGGAGCGCGCTGGGGGGCGTTGTCACACAGTGGGGTCGCATGATGAGGCGCAGGCGGCGCGGTGAAGTGCTGGGGAGGAGAGGCGGTGCGCGTGAGAAGGGGGAGGCGGCGGCGAGGAGGGGAGGGGAGGGAAGGGCGCAGGGCGCGAGAGAAGGCGGGAATGGGAAGGAGGGGAGGCGGCGGGGCGGGATGGAGCCGGGGAAGGGGAGGCGCATGTGGGAGGGATGGGGGAGGCTGGCGTGCGGGGAGGTGGGCGTGGGACTGGGGAAGGCGAAGGCGGCAGGGAGGGGGTGTGGTTAGGGGTTCAGAGAAGAGAAAAAGAAACGCGGGGAGAGGAAGGGGCGGAATCGAGAGATTAGAGAGAGAGAGAGATAAGTGAGGGAAGATAAATTTCATTCAAAACTAAATCCCAACGCTAATCCAAGGGGTGCCTTTTATAGAGGCTAATTCCCCCCAATTAAGCAACAACTTTTCTAAAATAGAAAAAGAAAGAAACAAAAAAGAAAGGATGATAAGGCCTTGTATAATGAGCCTTCTACATAAAATAAAATAAATAAAATAAATAAAATAAGTAAAACAAATCTTTGAAAAGTGATCATGTAAGATCATGCTGCATCAACTCCCCCATGCTGAGAAGAATCTCGCTCTGTCGAGATGGCATCGTGGAAGTTCTGAAGTATATCGGGGCGGAGTTGTTGGAGTTCATCCTCGACAATCCAGGTGCAATCTGTAAGAGGTCGTCCCTTCCATTTGACTAGATATCGTCGGAAGAGACCACGTCTAGTTGTCATATCTCGGATGTCTGCAATATCTTCAATCTAATCGGCATCAGTCTCGGCTGGTGGTTGGCGTGTATCATCGGCGGGAACTGCTGGCGTGGTGGCATCTGTCTGTTCATCTCCATGATATAAGAAGAGATCTGCTACATTAAAGACTGGCGATGTCTGGACGTCTGGCGACAGATCGAGTAAGTAAGCATTGGGCCCAATCTTCTTGAGGACTCGGAATGGACCAATCTTTCGTTCACTCAATTTTTGGTGGACTCTCAAAGGAAACCTCTCTTTTTTTAGGTGGACCATCACTAATTCTCCAACTCTGAACTCGCTCTCTCTGCGATGGAGGTTGGCTTGGGCTTGGTATTTCTGGGTCATGGTTTGGAGTTTGGCTCGGATTTCGGTATGGAGATGTGTTAGGTGTTCAACCAGATCCTCAACAGCTGCACTACTTCTCCCTCGCATGGTTGTGGGTTTTAGGTCTAGAAATTGGGTAAGTGGAAAGCTGTACACACTCTCAAATGGCGATTTTCTGGTGGACCTATTGGTGGAACTGTTATACACAAATTCGGATTGGGGAAGAATTAGATCCCATTTGGACGGAGAGTCCCCTGCAAGACATCGCAATAAATTTCCTAATGATCTGTTAACTACTTCAGTTTGCCCGTCTGTTTGTGGATGGTAAGCAGTGTTGTATTGCAAACGAGTACCAAGACGAGACCAAAGCATGCACCAAAATGACTCAAAAACCTGGTATCACGATCCGAAGTGAAAGAACGAGGAACACCATGCAATCGAACATCATGAAAAAACAAATCAGCAACATGAGATGCATCTGAGGTTTTCTTACATGCAATGAAATGTGCCATTTTAGAAAATCTGTCCACAACCACAAAAATAGAGTCAACTTTCCGTACCGTGCGGGGTAAGCCTAGCACAAAATCCATAGTGATGTCTTACCAGGGTCGCAGAGTGTATACAACCCAGTGTTCTGCCTATGGCCTTTGAATCTCTGACATATGTTTGGCATTTTTGTACAAACTTTGTTACATCCTTTCGCAGTTACAGCCAATAAAATCACTCTTGGAGAAGAGTCAAGGTCTTATCTCTTCCAAAGTGTCCAGCTAAACCATCGTTATGCAGTTCTGAAATCAGGTTCTCTCGAAGGGAAGTGACAGGAATGCACAGTCGGTGGGCCTTGAACAGGAATCCCTCACGAAGGACATAAGTGACTGTCAGATTCTGTCCAGTATCAACACATTCTGCATAAACTTGTCCGAAGTCAGGATCAGTGGGGTAGAGATCCTTGAGTGTGTCAAATCCTATTGTGCTGACGGTCATTGTGGTCAAGGCATGTGCTCGTCTGCTTAACGCGTCGGCCACGTGATTCAGGGTTCCAGCTTTGTGCTTGAGATGGAACGTGTATTCTTGGAGGAAACTAACCCATTTGGCATGACACTTGTTAAGGGTCTTCTGAGAATTCAGATATCGTAAAGCTTCATAATCAGAATTAAGGACAAATTCATGTTGGATCAGATAATGTCTCCAATGCTTGAGGGCTTGTACCACAGCATAGAACTCGACATCATATGTGGAATACCTTGATCGAGCTTCGTTCAACTTTTCACTGTAGAATGCTACAGGGTCGTCCTTCTTGACTCAGGATAGCACCAATCCCGACATGTGAGGCATCGCAATCGACTACAAAAACCTTGGTGAAGTCAGGAAGTGCCAAAACAGGGGCATGTGTCAGTTGATGTTTTAGATTTTGAAAGCTGGTTTCTGCTTCAAGAGTCCAAGCGGGTGCGCCTTTACGCGTGCAATCTACCAACGGGGCCGCACAAGTGCTAAAGTTTCCGGACAAAGCACCGGTAGAAAGAAGCCAATCTCAAAAGGCTGCGAATCTCAGTAAGGGTTTTGAGCACGGGCCAGTTCTGAATGGGCCTGAATCTTGGAGGGGTCAACTTTAAGTCAATCGGCAGTGACAATGTATCCCATGAAGAGGACTGTGTCAGACATGAAGGAGCATTTTTTGAGGTGGACATACAGTTGTTGGGCTCTCAGGGTTTCCAGGACTTGTCGTAAGTGGGATAAGTGGTCGTCTTTGGTCAAGCTGTAGATCAATATGTCATCAAAGTACACAACCACAAACTTACCGTGATGGGTCGTAAAACATGATTCATGGTTCGCATGAAAGTGCTGGGAGCATAGACAGGCCGAAGGGCATTACTGTCCATTCATAAAGGCCCTCTTTGGTCTTAAAAGCAGTCTTCCACTCATCTCCAGGTCGGAGGCGAATCTGATGGTACCCACTACGAAGATCCATTTTGGAAAATAATTTGGCACCCGCTAGCATGTCGAGCATGTCATCAAGGCGTGGAATCGGAAAACGATACTTGATCGTGATCTTGTTGATAGCACGACTTTCCACGCACATTCTCCATGTGCCATCTTTTTTTGGGGTAAGCAGAGCAGGAACCGCCACGGGGCTCATACTCTCTCGAACATATCCACGATGTAGAAGATCAATAACCTGCTTATTCATTTCTTCGTGTTCACTTGGTCTCATCTGATAATGTGGTAAGTGGGGCAGGCTGGCTCCAGGGACTAGGTCAATGTGATGTTGAATGTCTCGCAACGAGGGTAGTCCTTCCAGGCAACTCTTCAGGCATAATGTCAGCAAACTCTTGGATTATGGGCTTTATCTCAGACGGGACTTCGGGTGTAGTTGTATCTTGATTGTTCACTTCACGTCCCATTAATGCAAAAATGGTGGAGCTCTCCTGAATTTCACGTTGGAATGTCTGGGCTTCCATCAACAATACGGGACCCGTAGTCGAAGGCTTTGACGGTGGAGTGCTTTTACCAGATTGTGCGGTCGCGGATCGAAGGGTAGCCACCTGGCGAGGGCTAAGGGCTTCACGTTGTGGTCTAAGGGTCACACGCACCTTGTCTATGAGAAAGGTGTATGTGTTCATCTTACCTCTGTGCTCCGTGTCTCGATCAAACTGCCACGGTCTCCCAAGTAGTACATGACAGACATCCATAGGGGCTACATGGCACCACACCTCGTCTTTATATGAAGGCCCAATTGAGAAGCTAACGAGGCTCTGACGGTGGATCGGAAGTTGAGTACCACCTCAAAACCAGGCCACACTGTACGGGTTTCTTGAGTGGTTGAGTGGATAGACCCAACTTATCGACCATTTCTTGAGAAACGAAGTTCTTAACGCTTCCTCCATCAATGATCAGCAAACAGCGACGCCCTCCTGAGGTGCAAGTGGTTCGGAAGATGCTGCATCGCAGCCAACTATCAGTGTCATGGGCAACGGGTGTAAGCAAGATGTTTGTGGGTGCGCTGTCAGGAGCGATAAAGTTCTCGTGTTCATACTAGGAAAGGTCCGGACTCGTCTCCATCCACAACCAGAAGCTCATAGTCATCAACTCCCATGGTGTCAGCTGTAAGAGCGGTCTGATCCTCTTCAGGTGATTCTTGTGGATCAGGGTCTTCACGGTCGTCCATGGGGCATAGATGGGAGGGCCTAGCTTTAGGGTTCGGGCACTCTGCCGCGTGATGTCCCTTTTGATAACATCGGAAACAAGTGTCAGGTCTGACTACAGGTCGACTTCCCAAGATGCCTGGTCCGAGATTCCCAGTAGATGGTCGGGCAACAGCAGGAGTTGACGGTTTGGCTTGGGGTTTGCCCGTAACAATCGATGGGGAACCTATTGGTTTGGAGGTCGTCATCGGGGTACTAGTGCGCGGAACGGAGTTCACAGGAAAGGACATCCTCCTTGTCTGGGCCTTAGCAAGCTTAGTCTCAGCCTGCTCAGCCTGCTTGTAAGCTTCGTCAACGTCTCGACAGTTGTGGAGGTAGAATTCATCCTGAATAACTGGGCAGAGTCCTTGCATGTAGCGGGTGATCTCCTGGACAGGGGTCTCCTGCAATCGGTTGCGGTGAACGAGGGATTGGAACCCTTCGGTGTATTCTCTTACGCTCATGGTGCCTTATTTCCATGATTGCAGTCGCGCGTAGAGATCTCGTTTGTAATCTTCAGGGCACAAATTTGGTTTTCAATTTGGCCTTCATCTTGCTCCAATTGTGGATCTTACGCTTTCCTTTTCGCTTGCTCTCAGAATTGTAAATAGTCCCACCATAGCAGAGCATGTCCCTTTAGTTTGATTGTGACAAATTGAACTTTTCGCTTGCTAGACATTGACTTCCATACAAAGAAGTGTTCGACGGTTTGGAGCCAATCCAAAAAGACATCAGGGTCTCGTCCTCCGTCGAACTCCGGAACATCGAGACGGATGCCTCGATCCCATCCTTCATCGGACCTCGAGCCAGGTCGTGGCGGAAATTGATATCCACCAGTAGGTTGTGAAGTACACCCAGGGGTGTGGTGGTTCTTGACTCGGAAGTGAAATGGGTGTCACCTCTTGGATCCTTCTTCTTCACTTTCTTGGGAATGATAATCGCTAATGTGTCCGTCAGAAGTAGAGGAGCTAGAGTCAGGGGAAGTATTACTCCGTGAGCGTCTTTGCCGACTGGTATGCCGACCTCTATTTGTTGTCTTAATCATTATGGTCTTTACCTAGCACGTGACTAGTTAATGTGGCAATTTGTCCGTATGCGGTGGTAACTCGTCCATCTACTGCGGTGATCTGTCCGCTCAGTTGATTGCATATGTGTTGTAATTGGGCAGACAAAGCCTCTAATGTTAGTTCAGGGTGTGGGGTGTAGCCGGTTTTAGAGGTAGACGGTTTTTCGACCATGGGAATCCTAAGTTTTCTGATCTCGTTTGTTTTGGGATTTTGTTATTTGTCTTTGTCTTGTTTTTTTGTTGCTTTTTTTCTCTTTTTTTATGCAATGAAACAAATGTAATGCAAGGCGAGATGCAGGAATACTATGCTCTGATACCAAATTTGATGCAACCTAACAAGGTGGTGAACTAAATGGCAATCCTAAAAATTGAAACTAATGGACTCAACGACGAAAACAAATAAAATGATATGCAATGCGCAAAAATCAGCAACAAATGACAGCAATTATGCGAGTACTAGCACAAGTTACTCCACAAATTCAGGGCAATCTAATGAGTTAAAAGTTCTTAGGAAAAATGTACAATGTTGCAACAACTAGGAATCTCAATGATTCACCAAACCGAATCAGCAATATATCAGCCCACAAAACTAATAATTATGCAGTAGAATATGGTAAAACAGGCGCTCATACCACAACCGGCAAGGGAAAGTTCGCACGCTTCAGATCTGGTCGGCAGCAGGGTGGCTTACTGGGCCCCTTCGGAGACACTTGGAGTCCCTGGTGGTGGGGAAAACGATGGCGAGGCTGGCAGTGAGCGGTTGGGGTTGTGGCGGTATGCGGGGGGGTGTCAGGGTATGGAAGCGAGGCACGTGGGGGAGCGCGCTGGGGGGCGCTGTCGCACAGCGGGCCGCGTGATGAGGCGCAGGCGGCACGGTGAAGTGCTGGGGAGGAGAGGCGGTGCACGTGAGAAGGGGGAGGCGTCGGCGAGGAGGGGAGGGGGAGGGAAGGGCGCAGGGCGCGAGAGAAGGCGGAATGGGAAGGAGGGGAGGCGGTTGGGCGGGATGGAGTCGTGGAAGGGGAGGCGCAGGTGGGAGGGGTGGGGGAGATGGCGTGCGGGGAGGTGGGCGCGGGACTGGGGAAGGTGAAAGGCGGCGGGGAGGGGGTGCGGTTAGGGTTCGGAGAAGAGAAAAGAAACGCAGGGAGAGGGAAGGGGCGGAATCGAGAGACTAGAGAGAGAGAGATAAGTGAGGGAAGATAAATTTCATTCAAAACTATATCCCAACCCTAATCCAAGGGGTGCCTTTTATAGAGGCTAATTTCCCCTAATTAAGCAACAACTTTTCTAAAATAGAAAAAGAAAGAAAACAGAAAAGAAAGGATGATAAGGCCTTATATAATGAGCCTTCTACATAAATTAAAATAAATAAAACAAATCTTCGAAAAGTGATCATGTAAGATCACGCTACATCAATATATTACAAGTGATATATACAAGGGAATTGGCTTCTTATTTTAACGCGAAAATGCATGCTAAAATGCAGAAATTATTTACAGGTGCATGAATGATAATAATGCAGAATAAATGGGAAAAATGCAGCTAGTTACTCGGCAATGAAGCTCTATTTTCAACTTTTGGAGTGATGAATCATAGATTCATCACTATTGAGGGACTTGAGTAGATTTTTGGGATTCTTGAAGGTTGTTGTGTTTCAAATCTGATTCTCAATAAGGTTACGCCTGGACTAAAATTCCAAAGGTATGATTTAAAGCTCCAAACTTTGATTTTGTGAAGACCAGTTTGAGAATTAAATTTAATCCACTTTCTTTCTTTTTCTTTTCTTTGTTTTTATTTTCTACACTTATTTCATAAGTGTTTGCTAAGGACTAGAAAAGGAAAGTATATGGGGGTGATGAATCTCCATTTCATCACCTTTATCCTATCATTTTGGCCTTAAAACCCCTAGATAATGCATGTAAATACTATTAATTTGCATAAATTAACATTCATTCTTTGTTATATAAATACTGTATAAAATACTATTTTTAATGCCAAAATTATAAAATAAAGAAAAAAAAGAATAAAATGCCAAAGGTATTTTATTATCCTAAACCATGAGACCTCGGCATCTTGATGTTTGGGTCAACAAGGAAGAAAGTAGGGAGAGATAAGGGCCAATAATACAATAAAAATTACATTTGTTAATTCATTATTTATTCATTTTTGGATCCATTTATTTTCTACTTTCTATACCTCAAATAAAGAAACTTTACACATGAAAGTTGTAGATAATAATATATAGAAAAAACAAAGTTGAGTTTGTACAAAAATAATACACAGTGTACTTTTTATACTCTGGACAAAATCCTAAAATCCCAACTTCCCAGACCCATATCCCTCAAATAAAAACTCAAAATGCATCAAAATCATCTTTAATTGTATATAGCTTTTAATAAGCTATTTAATGAAGGTGATTTCATATTTGTTGGAGTTAATATGTGAAAGTTAGGTTTTAGACCCTTATTGTACAATATACCCGAATAAAATAATTATTTTATTTATTTTTTATTATTTTTATTATTTTTATATTTTTATTATTTTTTAAATATTACTTATAGTATATGTACATATTAAAACTAAAATAAGACCATAAATAAAACATTAAAATGGAATATGTATACTAAATACATAGATGAAATACATATACTTATACCTATATACAAATATACCTATTTATTTAAGTGTATAGATTATATCAGAAAAATATAATAAAAATATATTTAAGTATATAACAATAAGTTATAATTATATAGAATAATAAAACAAAATAATAAAAGTAAAAAATGCAGAATAAAAATTAAATACTTCAAATTTAGGTAAGTATACCAATAAAGGACACCCTAAAAAGTAACTTGTAATTAAATACCTCTAAAAAATAAATAAAAATCATAATAAAAAGATTATATAAAATATAAATATTTTTTATAAGTTTTATTTTAATAAAATTATTCCCTTTTTTATCTATTTTCTAATTATTTTCAAAAGGATTTTTCCTTGTTGGTCTACATGTACCAACCAGGTTAGGACGCGAGTTGACTTGGGTTAACTGCCTGTCGTTCATCCTATCGCGTATCAGACGTAGCTACTGACCCATTTCCTAGATTTTTTCCCTAAGAATATAAGCATCATCTTGGGTTGGTTTCTTCGTAGACTTTCTTCCTCGATCCTAAACCTTACTCGCATGCATGATTTCTTGGCCAATGGGCCACTGCATCGCCGCCGCCACCTCGATCTTGGACCCGCTCCAGTCAACCTGTACATAACCACCTCCGAGCGCCTCCTTTGAATTTAAATCTCTTGGGACCTTATTTTGATCCCTCTTTTTGGCGCTCCAGATTGAGGCGAGTGATGACGTATCTCCAGCTCCTTGCAGCGGATCTAGGCAAGGCTCTTAGGGTATTCCATCCATCTCCGGCCACCCGATTGTGGAGGTGCAGCTCCGTGATAGACCGGTCATTGAGGTACTCTTTTCTTCGCTTCTTAGGTTGTTAGATTTAGGTTTTCATTTCGTGCATACATATGTAGCTTTGATCCAGAGCTTTAGCGTAATCAAATCAATTCGTAGTTCGACGGATACTAGCTCCGGCGAACCTCCTCCAATGTGTTTCCACTTGTGTCCGAATCACCAGATCACCTCTTTACCTTCTCGTACGATTCCTGAACATCCCCTACTGTCACGCTCAACCAGATCCATCGTGGATATTGGATCTCAATTCATCCATCTCCGCCGCTCGCCGAGGGACTGCATTTACGTCATTTTCCGCCAACTCCATCACCTAAAGCTCGCCCGAACTTCACCGCATTTTTCGCAAACTAATATCTGCAAGAAAAATCAAGAAAGGGGTCTTTTTGACCCTCATCGAGCTGCAGGAGAAGCCCCAGGTCCCTATCCACCGCTAGCCGCCACTGGAGTCCCTCGTGGCATTTTGAAGCATCAAATCGACGCGGGAGGACCCCTGGGAGGCCAATGGGATCATCCACGGGGAATACGACGCTCTGACCAAGGAGATTTTGCAGATCCAAAGTCCCCAGGAATGAGTTCCTTTGTGCTTTCTTGCTCCGCGCCCAGCTGTCGTTCGATCTTCCTCCATTCTTCTAGGAGAGCAATAACCGTCGGATCTCTTGAAGCTTCAGTCGTCGATCGTCCTTCGGGTGATCTAATCTGCTTTGTTGGATAACGAACCATCGTCGTCGCACGCGGAGCAGCCATGTGTTAAGTGATAAGATCCAGCCGTTCGCTCCAGCACATTAGAGGGGTATTTTACACTTCGACCCACAATCTTTTTGTATTTAATAATTAGTGTACAAACTTTCATCTATCGTTCTATTTATTTTGTAATATTTATAATTAGGTCCCCCAACTTTTGATATTTGTATTTAGGTCCATGCCAGCTCACCTCATATGGCTGCCCACGTGAGGTGGGCATTTTGCAGACAGGTCATTGGAGGTTCTTGCATTTCATTTTGGCTAAGGAAATTTTATTCACATTGTATATTTTTGGAGAAATTACAGTTCATCTTGGACTTTATTTTATTTACAAATATGCCCATGCTCGTTTCGTATTTTTGTGCATTTGCTTGACTTATTAAAAATACCTATTGTACCTAGAAAAATCTCAAAAAATAGATGTAGGTGCATGTTATAGTGTAGTTTCATGCTACAATTTTTGCTTTTTAATTTTAGGCATTTTTATTATTTTCTAAAAAATCATTTAGAGCACAAAAGGTTCTTGTCTACAGTAAAAAATACCTAAAAATGTAAAATATTTTGAAAAAATTACAAAAAATATATTTTGTCTTCATTTAGTTATTTACAACTTCAGAAATTGAAAATCATAAAATTAAAAAAGAAAACTCTTAAAAATTTAAAATTTTCAAAATTCTTTATACAAATGTATAAAATTCCTTAAAATTTTAAAAATAGTGTTTTCTATTTCAGAATGTTCTCTATATTATTATTTATAAATTAAAATTAATTTGGAGAAATTTTAGTACTTTTTACTATTTTCATCTCCATTTTAAGTCGACCCATTTATTTTATCCCTATTTTAGGGCATTTTTGACTTTAAAAATATATAAAAATCAGCAAGATCATCAAAAAATCACAAAAATAGTAAAAAAATTATTTAAAACCCAAAAATATTTAATTCTATAAGTTTTGGTTATTTTTTAGTAATATTTATATCTCTTTAATCTATCATTGTGCATATACTCTTATATATCTTATATTTTATATTTAAAAGAAAAAGAAAATATAAAATATAAAAATCTAAAAAGAAAATATAAAATATAAAATTAAAAACAAAATATAAAAATATAAAATAAAAATTTTAAAAATTAAAACCCACCAAAACTAAAGTTTGGCTAAGTGATTAAGAGACAAATTGGGCTTGATTTTTCTATCTTACATTGCTTTACACCCTTGCTTCCTGAGTTTGACCCCTACTTGCTTGACACCATACATCTGTAGTAGGATATAATAAATTTTGATTCACATTGTTCTACTTACTTGATTTATTGTATGGGTTAATTGTTGAAACTACGGGAAGATTCGAGTGGTCGCTTCAGCGACAGTAAGTCTGACTTGTCGGGCCAATATTAGCAACTCTAATTTTTCTGCTTTTCACTTCTCCACAGATACTTGGAGATAGGGTCAGGGTGGTTGTATATCCATGTATAGAGACTTGGATAATGATATCTAATATCATATACAGATCTAGAAGACCTCTAAGAGATGTCTGATCATGTCAGACAAAGTACCCAATCTCTTAATGTTTCTGAACCCAATTCAGATAAATATCCAACATTTCGACTAAGATTGGATAACTAGTTCATTGAACTGAGTTACTAAAATCCAAGTATGTTTCATCACTCCCTTGGAATGTACACATCATGTTGTACAATTGTTTGAGATCGCATTACCTTCGAGTATTCACAATAATCGCACATCCTGCATACTAGAAGATTATGATTAAAACATGAAGTCCTAATATCATCTTGGACTGTCTCCTTCATGGTTTAATCGATTAGTTTCTCATTCGATCATTAGAAATTGGTATCGATCGTATGCTTTCCAAAAGATCATGTCCTATTTCTAAAATTAGAAGACCAATGTTAGAATTTGGTTTATCCTAATATCTTATGAATGAACTCATGTCTTTCAGTTCAGTAGTGAACATGTATGCTCCTTTTAAGAGATCATATTACTCATATGCCCTTGTTTGCACACCGATACGTCGGTGTATAGACCTTGATTAGGTTATCAAACTAATGGTCTGTCAAATGTACATACTCATACATATGGTAATACATATGTCTCATGTCAGAGGATACATGTCTATATTGTGACAAAATATGATATAGGTCTTGATTATCTTGACCTCGCTAAGTCAACTCTTTGACCTAACTTATTCAGTACCTCCGAATCTCTATTCTTATGCACAAGACCTGCATCAAGAGCTTGGCCGATGTTAGCTTTCAGAGTAAATATTGTCATCTCCTTCTCGGACCAAAGATCCTTTCTTGATAATCACTTGACGGTGCAGTTGAGTCATCAATCTAACCTTTTAGATATTCAACCTTGCACCAATCTTTGTGATCCAACTTTGGGATCAACAACTGCATGACATCAAAATGGACCTAGTACATAATCCTAATTGCATGAAGGAACCTTTATGCAAATGATTTATTCTTCATTTCAGATTAAGGAGTGGTTTGCAATAAGCACTCATGTCCAACAAAGCTTTTAAGTAAAAAATCCAATGTGATGCTCATGCTTAATGGAAGATTCATAAAAGCTCGTTTATAATTAAGACTCTAATATACTATGCCATTAAAAATTCTACACCTAGATCTCTTTATTTTTTTTTGAAAAGGAAAAGGATGAGTCTCCTTTAGAGGCTCATCCAAAATAAATATATTAAAAAAATAGACTTTTTACAACCTCCAGGTGTCAAAAAGAGCTCGGGCATGGCCTAACACATTTTTAAAGTAAAAATGCATACCTTTGAAGACTAACTCATTTCTCGCTATCCAAATCACACAGGCTCTTATACACCCTTCCCTTGAGCATGTTCAATTTTTGCCGATAGAACTCCAGAAATATTCTCAGTCATCCCATTTGATGCATGGGATATTTGCATACTCCATACCTCCATCGAACCAGGACATAAAAAAAAGCCTCTTCTCCTCCAGCACATCTACTACATCCCACCTCCGTTCTCGGGAAAAGCCAACCCCTTCACGCATTTGTCATGATACGCTCCCTTCTGAGCAACCACAAGAAGATATTCACCCTTGTAGGTAGGCCCCAGCTCCAAATCCTGGCATAGTCCTGTGAAGTCTCTGAATCCACTGATATTGGAGTTACTGCAATCACATTATACGCCTTCTTGATCGTGAAATGGTCGTCTCTCTAGCATCACGAGTCCCTGCTCACAGAGGGGCCGTTAAGCCTTGCCAGCCTTATTGAAAGACAAAGAATCTCCTCCGCCTTTTGACCTGAGAGGTCTGTTACAAAAACAGGAGACCATGAACTCTCCACCCACATATTTGCGACTTTAGCTACTTTGTCCACTGCTAGGGAATAGAGTCTGGGATACATATCACACAAAGTATCCTCCTCAGCCCAATCGTAGCTATCAACCAGCACCAGCCTCGGAGATCTCACCAGGGTTGGCAAAACCAAGCAGATCCCATGCTAGAAGGTGGCCAGAGAGGACACCACCTCAGGATGCAGACCCAAGCTAGCTGTCACTCCGTAAATAGATCTAATCAGCTTAGGAAGAAATCCATTTTCCTTACCCCATATCTTCAGCACCCGCTTCGCAAGTAATGCCTTGTTTATGGCATCTAATTATAGCACTCCCAATCCACCATCCGCCTTTTCTATAAACACCATCGGCCACTCTACTAATGTGATCCCCTTTCCATCCTGTTTAGAGGGCCAGAAGAATCGATGCATCAAGGACTTTAATCTCTTGCGAATACCGGCTAGCAGTACTCTCGTAGAAATGAAGAACACATGAATCGTTGTAAGGACCATCGTTACCATGATCAGTCTCCCACCCTTCGAAAGATAGGTTGCTTTCCAGACGACCAATTTACCACACCACTTGTCTAAGTCTTCCACACATAAGAGGTAGACCCAGATAGTTTATCGGGAGGCTTTTCTGTGTTGTCGCTAGAATCTCCGCACACGATTCTTCCTCCTCCCGGCCCAGGTTGAAAGGGACAAAAGCTGATTTCGTACTGCTAATCTTCAATTCTGATAGTTCACCAAAGATATTCAGAACCGCCTTTACCGCCCTACATTTAGAAACACCTCCCTCTATGAAGAAAATGGTATCATCTGCGCACTGGAGAATCGGTATAGATATACCTTCTCTGGTAAAACCTCTGAAGAAACCCCCTTCCTCCGCTAGTCCAGTCATGACCGCCAAACCATCATCTGCGAGGAGGAATAGCAGTGGGGCCAAAGAGCAACCCTGACGCACGCCTCTTTGCGGTTGAAAAAAAATCGCCCTCTTGTTTCTCGTTACCCATCTCTTCATCCAATCAACCCAAGTATCCGAGAACTCTCTTCGAACCATCAACACAAATAAACTTCCAATTCAAGCAGTCGTAAGCTTTCGAGAAATCAACCTTCCATATGAAACTGTCAACCCTTCTTCTCTTCCAATATGACACCATTTCGGAAGCCAGCACCACTCTCTCCAACAACTGTCTTCCCGGAATAAAGGCTGATTGAGCCGGCAAAATCAGATCGTCCAGTACAATCTTGATGTTGGCCAAAACTTTTGCCACAATGAGATAGATGACATTCGAAAGAGCAATGGGTTTAAAATCCTCAACCTGCTCCGCCCAATCTTTTTGGGGGATCAAAAATAAAAGGGATATGTCGAGTCTTTCAAGACCCCAGTTCGCATCTCTAAACTCTAAGAGAAGTCCCATGACATCTTCTTCAACAGTGTCCCAAAACTCCGTCAACGTTGAGATCAGAAACAGCCCGACGAACCTCTGCCCTCTAGAAGTCTGAGACGAGACCCATTTGTTGCTTCAACCTCGACAACCTGTCCCTCTACCACTCCATCTCATACCACAATGTGGTGATTTCTTACTAAACTCCCAAAAGTGCTCCATGATCTTTGCTCCTATAGCCCCATCTCCTATAGCCCAATCCCCCTGAATCCGTTCTCCATCTGCGATTCCTTCTTCTCCTATGAAGTTTTAGTGAATGCACATTTTCTCTAACGAGTTTTTTATATTGAACAAAAGGCCAAACCTCTGACATTTTTGTAAAGCTTTATACGCAGATAGAAAAAAAGACAAAAACTCAAGATTACATCAAAAATTCCTGCAGAACATGGGGTGAATTGAAAATCAAAGTTTTTTTAGGATTACCTAAATACTTTTGGACAGAAGGTACCAATGCTGCTTGTTATATCCAAAGAGTTTTAATAAAAACCTTTGCTAAATAAAATAAATTATTAACTTTTTTATGAAAGGAAACACAACATTAATTGATTAAAAATCTTTATAGGAAATGTTATATACGTTATTCAATAATAACCTTTTGAAGAAAAAGGACATGAATGAATAGAAGTAAAGCATACATAGTTTTTAATAAAGAAATACTAAAAGTAGATACACTCTTTGCATTAAATTTATTAAAGATATTCAATAGATTAAGAACCAGGAAGAAGTTATAAAAGAAGATGATTAGGAATTGCCTTTATAGAGTCACGCAGCATTGAAGACACAAGTACACACAATCTACCTAAACAATGGAGGTTTAATAAATATCTGATAAAGTATAAGAAATATCTCAACTAAATAAAAACTTTATTTTAAAATGAATTTTGTAAAATATAGAATCCAAATTGAAATTAATAATTCCATCCAATATAATAATATTTTCATAATTTTATTTCACTATACATGTTGTGTTAATATTTATTGTTATATATATGAAACAAGAAATTATAAAATATATTGAAAAGATGCCTAAATTGAGGGTGGCTCACTATATATATGGTGAGACTCCGCCTCATTTGAAGTTTCTCCTATCTCATATATATATATATATATATATTCATATATATATATATATACACACACAATAAAAAAGAGTTTTTTTTCAAAATATTATATGCATTGTTTTCGGCAACCCGTCACCTCTCCCCCATCTTTGTTCTCTTGTGAGCTCTTGTCCTATACATATAATGCTTAATAACCATAGGTTTCCGATTCCCATCTTATCCTTCCTATTCTCAAGAAATCCTAACAATGACACCAGACTTGTTATATCTACCAAATTAGATTTTTTTTGGAACCACATTATCATCTCGATGTGATTTCCATCTAAATCGATTTGCGATTGGCCACTGACCACACATGTGTACAATCCATGATAGGTAACAAGCATTCGGCCTATGTTGGAGGATTCGGATTCTATCCTTGGGTAAGTTTTGAATCCTAATTAATCGTTTACCGGGTGATGCAATGAGCTCGAACTACTTGTCTTCAAGCCTAAGATCAAACCCTGTAGCCATCGGGGCTTGGGTTGTCTGTTGTAGTGCTGTAGTGCTGTAATAGCATGATCGAGCGGCTGTAGTGCATTACAGCACTGTAGCAGATGATCCACACTCGTAGCCGTCGCGCTTCGGCAACGACCGGGCGGGGAATCGCAGTCATGACTCCTCAGCATGGCCTAGTTCATGTGCCTCAAACTCTCTAGATGGCGATGCTCCTTCTGTTTGGCCTATAAATACCCATGCACCCCCCAATCTTTCCTTCATCCCAAGGTTAATTATATACAACACACACTAGTTCCTAAGTATATCTACCGATCACGAATATGGCAATGCCGGTTATTGATCTCAAGGGCTTGGAGGGAAAGGAGAGGAACAAGACCATGGCCCAATTGAAGGATGCTGCGGAGAACTGGGGCTTCTTTCAGGTTAATTTAGGGTTTACCAATATTTATATGCACATATCTTTGTATTATATGTTGTACTAATTTATATGTATATATATACACGATAATTATATGTATGCAGATTGTGAACCATGGAATGCCGTTGGATCTGATGGAGAAGATGAAGAGGCTGACGCACGAGCACCACGACCGGAACCTGCAGCCCAAGTTCGACGAGTCCGAGGTCGTGAAGATGCTCAACAACGAGCAGGAACACGTGCGTGACGCGGACTGGGAGACCGTCTTCTTCGTGCAGCACCTCCCTTCCTCCAACGCCCGCGATGTGCCCGATATCTCTCAAGAGCTACTGTGAGTGTCACTGCAAGATAACATAATCAGCATTTAGCATCAATTTATCACATGTTTATTTCTTTATGAATAAGAAAGATTTACCTCGAAACAGAAGGCAAGCGGGCAACAAGCTGCGCCGCTAGCCCTTTTTGTATTGTAAAGCCAATCCTTCTGAATAGTACATCTATAGATCTGGAGTCCATCACATTATCACATTACTGTTCAAACAACATTTCCTAACAGTTGAAAACCGGAAAATAATTAAATTAATTTTATTTTGGATTGGTGCAGGGAAGTGATAGAGGAGTACGAGAAGGAGGCAGCGAGATTGGCGGAGAGGATGTTGGAGTTGTTCTGTGAGAACTTGGGCCTGGAGAAAGGCTACATCAAGAGGGCTTTCGCGGGCGCGGACGGGCTGCCCTTCTTGGGCACGAAGTTCGCGAGGTACCCTTCGTGCCCCAAGGCCGACCGCATCGACGGCCTCCGCACGCATTACGATGCGGGCGGCATCATACTGGTGCTCCAGGACGACGTCCCGGGGCTCCAGTTCTCCAAGGGAGGCGAGTGGGTCGAGGTCACGCCGCTCCAAGACTCCATCTTCATCAACACCGGTGACCAGCTCGAGGTACGTTAATCTAGTCATTGAAAAGTTGACCTATGTTAATTTTCAACATGTTCTCTTTCTTGAGAGGGGTCATAATATAAATATGAAAAATCTTTAGATATTAAGTGTAAATATCACGGAGTTAGAGCGGATAAGCCGTGTTAAATATACAAGGGGTAACTCTTGGGATCATTGTTGTAAAAATCCTCCGACTGACCCGACTAGTAGGTCCGACTAGTCTAGTTGGTAGGGTGGCCGACCGAGTACTGACTAATTCCGACTAAGACCAACTAGTCGATCGATTTTTGCTTGGAGATACCATTTATTTTTCAATTTTTTAAAGGAAACTTATTCTAATATGCTTAATGTTTTATTTAGATTCAATTTCATCTTTTGTTTCATTATGATGATATAAAAAATGTAAAATTTATGTAAATATATGAGAATATACATACAAAAATGATTTATATATTTAAAATAATAAAAAATTCAAAACCGATTAAAGCCTGACTAAATCCGATTAGTCGTCCGACTGCCGATTAATCCTTAATCAGTGACCCAACCGACTGAGTACTGACTACCGATTTTTGCAACCTTGCTTGGGATAACCTTTTCTCTTATTCTTTTCCTGTTAGGTCCTGACCAACGGAAGGATCAAGAGCATCGCACATCGCGTGATAGCCCAGAAGAACGGGGGGAGAATCTCGATCGCGGCATTCTACAACCCGGCCAGCGATGCGGTGATAGCACCGGCGCCGAAGCTGCTGTACCCGAAGAGGTACGTGTTCGGCGACTACATGAAGGTGTACTCGGGGACGAAGTTCGCGGAGAAGGAGCCGAGGATGGAGGTGCTCAAGGGGCTCGGAGACAAGCCCTTGGGAGAGCTCAACGGCGTCGTCTACTGATGGAAAGCCGTATGTGTGATGGAAGTCGAAATTAGCGTGATGGTCTATGTTAGATTGATATTAAGTAAGCAATAAGTACCTGATGATGCATATGTACCATGATCATAATATATGATATTTGTCGAGTGATGGCTACGTGGTTTGCTGAAAGGATATTGTACGTGCATATCATATATTTATGTGAAAGGGATCTGTATTGTACGTCCTAATCTATGAAAAACTCACTGTCTTCTCAAATACATATTGTTGTTGTTATTTTGTTTTAATCATATGGAATTTTTATTTGAAATAATTCAAGATGTTGTTATATACAGGGGTTTATACACAGTGTTCTTCCGAGTTTTCAGAGTTACACTCGTACTTCTACTTTTTTGCAACAGCACTTGTGATCTTGTATTCTTACAAAATTCACGGAATTGTCTTTTCTTTAATGTAATATAGAGGCATAAGTGTATAACAAAAGGATAATATGGTGAATTTTGTAAAAAAAAATTGGAGCAAAATTGTGACTGCAAAAAATGTAGGGACAAGTATAATTATGAAAACTCAGAAAGGCATAAGTGTAAAAATCCCAGCGTACAATATGAAGTAGTAATGTGGCATTAGATTTTTCATAGTTTATTTCGATATGATTTAGAGCTAAAATATGATTTTAAATTAAAATGATGAAATGATTAACTTAATTCCTCAAGTTCCAGACTACATTGAAACGAATCTTAAAGATCATGCATTACGTTGTTATTTTTCAAATTCCGGTACTACATTAAAATTCGGTGTATATTTCAGTACTTTTGTGTAATTTACTCTTTTATCAATTTCTTGTATATATACTTATAAACAATTATTTTCCATTATATACGTAATACATAATATTTTATTGGGTTTTTTCTATGAAAAGAAAAACAGAAGGGACATTATGAACTATTTCTTTATCCAAAATGATATGGGACGGGAGGTGCAAACAATACTATTTGGAAACAAAATAAACTGTGCTCGATATTACTATAAAAATAATATCGGGGGCAACTTCTAGTACATTTCCGATAACATTTATACTTATTTTTTTAAAATTTCACATGTACCCTTGTATTCATACAAACCACATTATTACTCTTTCGTTGGTTTAATAAAGGGATTTTTACCCAGCAGACCCTATAAACTTTGCCAATCACCTCCAAGACCTTTTACGTAACGTAATTACCCTATCGACCCTATAAATTACCCCAAGAACCCTCGCGAGCTTCAAACAGAGTAATCACAAGGTTCATAGGGTAAGAGTTGGCAAGATTACGGGGTCGAGGGGAGAATTATGTTGTTTCAAAGGTCGTGGAGGCAATTGGCAAAGTTTATAGGGTCTGGTAAAAATCCCCTTTAATAAAAGAGCGCAAGTGTAATAAGGAAAGAATAATACTGTAAAATTTGTAACAGTATAAGGGTGCAAGTGTAAATGTCTATAAATACCAAGGCACGAGTGTAAAAATCTCATTTATTTAATTAAATGATCCATTTGAAAATGCGTGGGGCAAAAGAAACAATCTCTTGAAATTTATAAGGATATTCATGTAAAAAGTCATGAGAGGGCAAGTATATCGGACAATATTAAGAAGGATGTGTTAATTGAAAGTCACAAGTAAAATAATAAATTTGTTATCTAATTGTAATAATGCATTGTGGGGCCCACTTTGAAAGCCATTTGGAATAATATCTATCTTTAGAAAGATGTGAACGTGAAACGTCTTGAGTATTATATAATAACAATACACAAATTTTATATAATTGAATCTGTAATATGGGATCCACAAACAGTTTTGTTTTGAGTAAATGAAAGCCAAAACTAAAGAAAACCAGAAGACATCAGTGAAAAAGGAGAATTAATATTCTATAAAAATGAAAAGAAAAATATCTGAGGATAGGTTAGTCGAATAGGGTTAAATGAGTAATGCTCTCGCCCTTTTTTTCCACCATTTTTTTTATTTTTTTTAAAATGAAACTTGAGGGGATTTACTCAAAACAAGTAGAATATGTGTTTCAAATTTCATGCAAAACAAACATTCTTAACACTTTCATCTGGAGAGGGCCAATTTCATCAATTCTAATACTGTTAAAATTTGACAGTCTTGATGAAAGGGATACACGCCTCGAATTAAGTCAAATTTTGAATGACACCATTGTGATATATTGTGATCTAAATTCCACTAGATTCCATTTCAGAAAAATAAAAAATTATAAAGAAAAAAAAAGGTAAGAGTATGTAAGTTACATGTTCCCAAACAACATCTTCCTTTTTCTCTTGTTGGATATGAATATAAAAACTTGCATCCGGCAAGTACAATACAAATATGAATGCAGATGCCATATTGTATACTTTTGACGAATAATAAATGTATGGATGATGAAAAGTAAAGGATATATATATATATATATATATATTCTTTTTATATCGTATGCATTTACATTGAAATATAGAATGCATCATTTAATTTTTCAGTAGATGATAAACGAATAAAAATATTTCTTTTAACAATGTCAGAGATAGCAGGAGACTGAGCAGAACAGAGGATAAGATTTTCCTCCTACGTCCTCGCTATGCATAATAAGGTCGAGCTCCTATTAAGTGAGCCTCACCTCCTCTTGGTTGGCGTCGTTTTAGTGATGGTCCTCCTTCCTGCTGAAAGATCGTTTCGTTCCTTGTAATCTATGTCCTTCAAAGTGATTACATGGTCACTCATGTCTTGTATATTGGCTGTTGAATCTTAGTGTACAGGAGGGGCTCCGAAGGGGCGGGTGGAGGGCATGGATGGGTTGAGCACGAGCTCTGAGTGGAAGAGCAGATGATCTCAAGGCGGAGAATGGCTCGAAGGGAAGGGGGATGCTGTCGACGAGGGGAAGCAAGGGAGGAGTAAATTGTGGATGTAGATATGAATATTCATTTCCTTTATATGTGTGCATGAGTTGAATTTATGGGATGCTCCTTCAAATTCTTCAGATAATATACAAATAACAAAATTTTCAATAACTGTGACAACCAAACTCTAAAAGGAACAAGTATAAAAATCCCTATATTTTAACACCTCCACTCCAGATTAGAGCTGGGCAGGGGGAAGGAGGCCCAACACCCGCTCATGAGCCGGGCAAGGGCCAAACATTTTGATGCATGTATGTGCCAAGCCAACCTGTTTCTTGGTCCGCGAATTAAAGGATGGGCCATGGACATAGACATGTGACACAGCCCAATCCAACCCGCAAAAAAAAATATTTTTTTCAATAAGTATAAAGGGGTTTTTTCCCCAACATACCCTATAAACATTTTAAATTACCTCTACGATCTTTTGCATAACGTAATTATCACATCGACCCTATAAATTACCCCAAGAACTCCCACAGGCTTCAAACAGATTAACCAGAGAGTTCACGGGGTAAGAGTTGGCAAGTTTACGGGATCGAGGGGGGATTAGGTTGTTTCAAAAGTCGTGGAGGTAGTTGACAAAGTTTATAGAGTCTGCCGGGTAAAAATCCCAAGTATAAAATACAGGACCATGGATTTCGTTAAAAAAATCAGTTGTAATTCATGTGATCTCAATCTTAATGTGAAAGAGCTCCTGTTTTACACAGAAAATGAAGATTGGCCCTGACCTGGAATTATTTTTACGAATTGGCTTCGAAAATTTACTTTTTAGCAGCTGGAAACGTTTAGGTGAACTAATCAGGAGAAGATTACTTAGAAACTACGCTTCCCATCTCTTGATTCAAAGTAAAAAACTATAGAAGAAAAATGGCAAATCAAAACTGAAACCAACAAGTGTGGGCCAGTAAATTAATAACACCCAAGGAACAACAACAACGTACAAGTCTTCCAAGTAGAATCCAATATATTGCACGGGAAATTTACAACGAGACAATGAATTCCTCTCAAAACCTCAAAAAGACAACCGAACAAAGCTCCACGCAAAAACCCCAGTAGAGACTCACCCAATGTGTTGAAGCAGCTCGGTGTAATCCGAAGTCTAGCTGTACATACATAGGGTCAGCTGTTGCGGACATAGATCTTCGCTCTTGTTCTTGTCACTATGCGAAGAAGAGGAGTTTGATAAAGAACGACAGAGCGAATTGGAATAAGAAGGCACTGACCACCACGACCATTAGGTCGTCCCCAGGGACAAAGGTTTTCATGTTCGTAGCAATGAAGGACGAAGACGATGCACCTACGAGGATGATAATGATCCACCTCACCAGTTCTACGGGGATAACGAGCAGCAGCTGAACCATTTTCACAAAGTACAATGTTAGAAACTTAGAAGAAATATCTCAAATCTATGTGCTTTCTGAGTTCATAGGTGCAAAGCGATAATAGTTAGGATAGAAACCATCAACCTGGTCAAAAGGTGCAGATACCAGCTCAAAACTAAATACACTTACCTGCAGCTAGAAGGAAAATTTGCTACCCATCGATCTTATCTACCATCTAAACTACAAAAACTGAGTGGAAAATTTGCTCCTGATCCAAAAGATACAACTTGATAGACAAAAGGAATTTACCATGGAACCCAATTGGATAAAACATGTAACCCCCCCCCCCCACCCCAACATAGTCCCACATCTAAAACTCACAAAGTGTGGGTGTGGGTTATACGTGGTGTTGGTTATACGTGGTGGAGCCATCCCTACAGAGAAATAGGAGGAAAAGGCTACTCAGAGCGTGCAACCGCAACAACCACTGGGAATAAGTGATGGGTCATGTCGCAATGAGGATGTTACGAATATAAGTGGAGGAGGATGTAATCCCCCTCCCCCCAAACATAATCCTACATCAAAAAATCATGAAGTGTGGGTGTGGGTTATACGTGGTGGGGATTATCACTTGACAACTTGAGCTAAAGCATTTTGGGTAGTTGTCAGCGGGACCATTTGAACCCGTACCCAACTAGTCTTTCTCGATAGCATACTATGGACCTAAGCCCGAAATGTTACAAAACAGGTGAGCTCTTCAAGCCCAAGATTTTACAAGTGCAACTGGTCTTTTCCACTAATAGCCATCCAAATAAAGTAATAACGAAAGAATTACAATGGTTTGAGAACATCAATTAATATGAAATGGATATGAAGTAAGCAATATGATCTTTTAGGTGGAGGAATTCAAATCAAAGATCGACACACGAGTATAGCAGTGTTTCGGTGAAGCATAAAGGCTCTTCAATCTCTCATGCTTTCTCTTGAACATGGGAGTGCAGTAGGTGAGACGTTTGTGTTGGAGCATTAGTAGTATGCGCCTATTGTGTTGTAGATGGGTAAATGGATACCTCCAGGATCCATTTACCCCATCCAATGGTTTAGTCCCACATCGTCCAGTGGTGGGACTCGGAGGCCCTGTGGAGGCTATATAAGGAGCCCCAGGCCTCCTGTAACAGATGAGAAAGTCAATAGACAAACACGCCCCGTTGAGGGCTTCTCCCGTGGTTTCATCCCGCTCCTTACGGAGTAGGGTTCCACGTAAAAATCCCGCTTGTTCTTCCTGTTCTTTTTATTTTATTATCTTTATTCCATGTTACGCTTCCGCTTCCGATTTTCTAACATGGTATCAGAGCGGGTCGATTCTTGAGGAGTTTTTTCGTGTTCTTTATCTATTCGATTCGATAGTTGTTTATTCCTGAAGATTACTTTATTGAAGATTATTGTTGAAACAATCAAGTTATTGTTCTAGGGTTTTCTGAAACCCTAGACTTATTTGTGAAGATTCGATTGTTGAAGATTCAGATCTCAGGAGGAGCATCTCCTTCCAAGCAAGCCCTAGAGGCTCCTGGCGGCAACCCTTGCCGCAGAACCAGTCCGCAGCAGTAGAAAGCCGTAGGCAGCGCATGAGTCTCCAAGGCGGTGCACCTGGCCGCAGCAGGAGACCCCCATGTAGCAACGCAGGCGGCGCCGCTACCTTGTCCCGCGCGCCTTGAAGCCCCAGATCCCATCGTGCGGGCAAATCGAACCCCCAGGTGGCTACTCTCAATCTCGCGCGACCTCCAGAACAGGCGCGAAGACCCATCACCCTCGCGCGGGTGGAGCAACGGCTCCAGATTCCTCCAGATCGTCTTACAAAGGCGATGCAACCTCCAGATTGCCCCTACAATTCCCACGACAGCAGCGATCACCGTCGTTTTTAGCCGCCCCAATCTCCAGGAACCCTCCGCTCCGCGCGAAGCGCGCGCAAGATACAAACCCAGCAGGAAACGGCAGCCATCGAACCTCGCAGCAAGCGGTGGTGCCCTCATGCAGGAGCTCCCAGTCGCAGAGCTCCTCCACCACGGCAGCCCCTCGAGCGGTGATCCAGCCGCACCCACGATCAACTCGTGGTGGTCGCGCGCTCCAGCACCTGCGCGTTCTCCCAACCTGGAAGCCGCCCTTCTCCATCGCACGCAGGAAGCGTGTTCTCCAGGGGCGGCAGCCTTCGTCTTCCTTGGCGAGCCTGCCTTCCCCTTGTCCCCGAAGTCCAAGCGTCGACGGCAGCTCCTTCTTCTGAAACCCCTGCCGAGCCCAGGCGGCACCCTCCTCAAAGCTGCAGCTCCAAGGCGGCGCATGATTCGAAGGGTTAAATCCCAGTCGTGGGAACCCTAATGCCCCAATGGGCCGTGTATGGAAAATAGGGGGGCTACAATACTTAATGCCCAAATGGGCCGTGTATGGAAAATAGGGGGGCTTTCTTTGGCTGGAAGGGGGGGGCGCCGTATGAAAAAAAAAGGAGAGTGAAAAGCCCATGTGGGCTATAAAAAAAATGTGAGTTTGCTTTTAAAAAAAGAAGAAAAAAAAGAAAAGAAAGAGAAAGCCGGAAAAAAAATGAGAGAATGAAACGGCTTAAAAAATATTGCATGAAAAGCCGGAAAAAAATGCCAACGGCTTCAAAAAAAAATAAAAAAAAATGATGAATGTTTTTGAAAGGCCGACAAATGTGTGATCGGCTAAGTGGTTTTGTTTTCCCCATGTTATTGTCTTCTCCCAATTTTGTCGATGTTCATTTTCCGACAAGTATGGGAGAAAGGGGGAGTATATATGTAGAGTCACAGGTCTTGTATTCCAGATCCAGATTTCAGATGCCAGTCTCCAGACCGTCTAGATGATCAGACTCTACATTCCAGTTTCAGACTCAACGTCAGATATTTCCGAGTCTCAGTTTCAGACACGCACGAGTGTGCGGTCATTGTCAGATGAGCATAAGTTGCCATCATTTGTCAGAGGTCCCCATCATTCTTGTTGTTGTTCGGCCAGAGTTTTCATGTGAGCCATAGGGACTCCAGAGCAAAGGACCATTCCCTTGAGGGCAAGGGTTTTCATGTGGTATCATAGGTACACCAGAGCAGTGCACCATTCTCTGAGCCAGATGGGAGAGATCCAGTTCTCCGACGAGGAGACTTCAGGCGCAGTTTCAGACTCGATGGTCAGATTCCGAGTCTTCAGTTGACTCACACTCCAGCCCGTTCGTCCTCCTCACCTACACGGCATGAGAAGCAACGTCCTCGACTGCAGCAATGTGCGCGTTGGGTTGATATTGTCCGTAGTGTCCTGTAGCGTTGAGTTGAGTTTATTTTCTGTTTGTCCAAGCTGAGCATTGCATGCTCCAGCTTGAGGGGGAGTGTTGGAGCATTAGTAGTATGTGCCTATTGTGTTGTAGATGGATAAATGGATACCTCCAGGATCCATTTACCCCATCCAATGGCTTAGTCCCACATCGTCCAGTGGTGGGACTCGGAGGCCCTGTGGAGGCTATATAAGGAGCCCCAGGCCTCCTGTAACAGATGAGAAAGTCAATAGACAAACACGCCCCGTTGAGGGCTTCTCCCGTGGTTTCATCCCGCTCCTTACGGAGTAGGGTTCCACGTAAAAATCCCGCTTGTTCTTCCTGTTCTTTTTATTTTATTATCTTTATTCCATGTTACGCTTCCGCTTCCGATTTTCTAACATATCTTGTATTTGTCAACATACACCATAGGTAGCATATAGCTAGGCTATAGAAAGAGCTTCAACATTCATACGAGTCAAACAAGAAAATGGGTGAGGATTATAAGTTTTCATAATAAGCAAAACTAGCGTGATCGACACTCAAGTTAGCGTGATTGATCAATTTGGTCAATGCGATTAATCTGATGGTCACTTTTGATTGATTACTTCAGCTCCCATGTCGTCAAGCTGAAAACCCTTGGGTGCTAAGTTCGAAGAATAGTCGATTATTAGGAAAACATCGGTCAATCACAAGGATTTATAGAATAAATTCGAGTCAAGATAGTAAGCAGGACTGATCAACTAGATAGAACAAGTCCATCGATCACGAGGAAAAAAAGTGATTGATCACATAATAATGACTGATCTATCGCATGCATTCACATGGGTTGTTTAGGAGGCGCATTAAGCAAGGTTTATCAATAAATTAGGTTTGCTCAATCGATAATGGGACCCTTGTAGTGTCAGACACCCTTCTAGTGCGAGACAAGTTAGGCGTGAGGTCCCATTAGTCTTCTATGTTATATAAAATATTGCATATGCCGAGCGTCAAAAAAAATATTGCATATGCCTTGAGGTTACTTTACAAATGTTCTTTAAAGAAAGTCTAACAAATTATAGGTCTTCAAGCCTCATCTTATTTGAACATGTTTGTCTAGTAGACTTTATTATTTTTGAACTCTTTTTTGGGGATTTTATAACACGCCCCCATAAACTTTGCAGTTACCTGACTCCTGACTTCTTCATATTTCCAAAAACCTCCGCAAACTTACTCCGTCTTATACTGTGAACAATCAATATAACTCTTCTTGATTTGATCACTTTAGTTAATCAAACCATGGGGAAAATTCAACGATTGATTTTCCCCTCTTCCCTCTCTCCTCATCAACCCCCCCCCCCCAATTCTTTCCTCGTGACTACTTGCAATCGGGGTAAGATATCATTTAAAGTCGTTAATTACATATTTTTTTGGTCTACCATTAAGGAGACATTGGGGTTGCCTCTGGTAAGTTTATCTGTTGATGCATTCCATTGAGGATGAGGGTCGGGGTGCTTAGCCTGATAAGATATGAATAAAGCACTTCTTGCTAAATAGGTCGCGTGCAATTGGGTTGGTGGTTCAGATTAACTTCGATAGATATTTGGGGTTCAAAAAAGGTGCTTTGTTGGAACCCACTTTAATGGTCTATTGGTAGTGCAGTGTACCTACCACTCAAAAGGCCAGGATTCAAATCTTGAGACAGGCACCTGTCCGAGTGCCCCCCTCTTGTTTCAAAAAAAAATTATGGGGTCACATTTAAGTTGTCTGTGATAGTTTGCTCACCATCTATTTTTCAGAAGGGATCCACGCTATTCTACCAGAGATCTCGTGTTTTTTTCCATCCTATCTTAAGTGATGGTTGTGATATCAGCTTTTGGCATGATAACTAGACCAGAGAGGTAGGACCCTTTGTGATAGGTTCACTCTTATGTTTGCGCTGGCAACGAAGTAAGGCTGCCTGGGTCGATGGGTTTTGGCCACCCCATTTCTTTTCTATTCTCTCTGATTATAGGAGATGGAGTTCCTGTTGATGTCTGAGTCTCTCTCCTTTATTGGGGACTGTCCAACTCGGATGATCACTTGGCTGGGCAGATGGGAAATAAATTCTCGGTGAATAAGGCATAAAAGGTGTTTGATGCCTCAATTATTTTTGATCCAGAGAAGTATGGGAAAATTTGGAAATAAAAGATCCCTTTGCAGGTCAAGATCGACGCTATTCTACCAGAGATCTCGTGTTTTTTTTCATCCTGTCTTAAGTGATGGTTGCGATATCAGCTTTTGGCATGATAACTAGACAGAGAGGTAGGACCCTTTGTGATAGGTTCACTCTTATGTTTGCGCTGGCAACGAAGTAAGGCTGCCTGGGTCGATGGGTTTTGGCCACCCCATTTCTTTTCTATTCTCTCTGATTATAGGAGATGAAGTTTCTGTTGATGTCTGAGTCTCTCTCCTTTATTGGGGACTGTTCAACTCGGATGATCACTTGGCTGGGCAGATGGGAAATAAATTCTCAGTGAATAAGGCATAAAAGGTGTTTTTTTTTTTTGAAACTCATAAAAGGTGTTTTATGCCTCAATTATTTTTGATCCAGAGAAGTATGGGCAAATTTGGAAATGAAAGATCCCTTTGCAGGTCAAGATCCACGCTATTCTACCAGAGATCTCGTGTTTCTTTTCATCCTGTCTTAAGTGATGGTTGCGATATCAGCTTTTGGCATGATAACTAGACCAGAGAGGTAGGACCCTTTGTGATAGGTTCACTCTTATGTTTGCGCTGGCAACAAAGTAAGGCTGCCTGGGTCGATGGGTTTTGGCCACCCCATTTCTTTTCTATTCTCTCTGATTATAGGAGATGGAGTTCCTGTTGATGTCTGAGTCTCTCTCCTTTATTGGGGACTGTCCAACTCGGATGATCACTTGGCTGGGCAGATGGGAAATAAATTCTCAGTGAATAAGGCATAAAAGGTGTTTTATGCCTCAATTATTTTTGATCCAGAGAAGTATGGGAAAATTTGGAAATGAAAGATCCCTTTGCAGGTCAAGATTTTCATCTAGTGAGACAGGATTGGGTGATTAGAGGATATTGAGACCATTTCTTTACTTGTATTAGTCGAGAGAGTTTTGAGCGTTGATACTAATCAACGAGGTGGCATACGAGCATGCTCGGTTTTCTAGAAGTCCACTGGCATGTCTTGGGCAGGCTAGGAAGGTGAGAGGATCCAAGCTTTATTGCTGCTATGTACGATAGGGTTGACAAGAAATATGGTGGTTTCGACATAAGAGCACCCATTATGTGATGGTGCTTGAACATGCCAGGATTTTAAAAGATTCATGGTCTTTGTGATTCCAATATTTAAACTTGTGAATACAAAAGGTTTTTGGGTGCTGCAGCACACACCCTTTTTCCTTTTGAAAAAATGTGGTTTAATGGGAGTATAGGAATTCAAGAAACTAACCTATAGCCTAAAACAGAGTTTACGAGCTTGTTATGAGAGGCTCAATACCAAGGTTACTAATATTGGCTTCCCCCGATCCACAACTATTCACTTATATTTTCATTTGGAGATGTCAAGTATTTTTATTTTAGCTATTTATATAACATTACTGATCGCTGGTCACTCTGGGAAACTAATACATTCCTACAAAAGATCTTTGCAACAAAAGGTCTTGGTGAGCTAAGATATTATTTCATCATCATTGAGATTGATACAAGACTTGAAGGCATTGCACTGTCACAATCAAAATATGCTACAGATATATTAGAAGAAGCTACCTGGTATCATACCATCCTCGATTTTTGTGAGTCCAAGAACAAAGTACTCTATCTTATTGTTATTAAACCAAACAAGAGCTTTGCTATCAACTATATCAGTTAGTTCGTGGTTAAGCCCTGTCATAGTCATTGGCAGAGTATCTGCATGATTCAGATCTACATAAAGGGGTCTTCAAATAAGGGCAACTTTTTATAAATGCAATGGTGATCTTGACCTCTGCTTATTTTTTTATGTTGATTACACTAGTTCTCCCAAGGATAAACGATTTATTACAAGGCAACCTTATTACTTGGCATAGAAAGAAACATAATATTATTACTAGGCCAAGTGAAGAAGCTAACACATTATAGCTTAAATTGTTTGTGAGATGATATGGATGACCATTTCTAAACACCGGTGTTTCTATGAAATAGTTGGTCTATATGTTCTATGGCAAATCAACTACTTATATTACCTCCAACTCAAATTTTCACGAGAGGACAAAACAAATAGAGGCTAACTGCCACTTTATCATGGTTGCTTCTGGGAAAATTTCTACATCTTAATAACTTCTGAGATACGTCTCGCAAATGTCTCTACCAAGGTTCTTACAAAGCTCTATGGTTTCATACGAGACAAGCTGGACTTAGATGATATCTACACTCCATATTGAGGGTGAATGACTGAACAACATATTTTATATTTGTCGATATTATTTTCATTTCCTATTTTTTCACATGTATTCTGTAATTTTCCCATTCTCTATTTAAAAAAGGTTAGAGTTCTCACATGTTCCCTAAATTAGCAAGGCCCGTTTTCATCCATGTCAACGTGCCTTGGCATTTCCTTTTTTTTCACATGTATTCTGTAATTTTCCCATTCTCTATTTAAAAAAAGGTTAGAGTTCTCACATGATCCTTAAATTAGCAAGGCCCGTTTTTCATCCATGTCAACGTGTCCCCCAATAGGAAACCCTCATTTAAGATAGGGATATTTACAATCACAACCATATTTACGCATATTATCCTTGATAATCCATAATTATACGAGAAATCCTGAAAAGTCACTCCGTCTCACACCCACAACCCTCAATTAGTTTAGTCTATTAACTTTTTAGAAAATACGGAATGCGGAAGCGGAATCAGAAAATAAATATTAAACTTGAAGAACAAGGGATTTTAACGTGGAACCCTACTCCTAAGTAGCGGGATGAACCACGGGAGAATGCCTCAAAGGGTTGATAGTCAATTGCTTTTCTCACAGGATACAATGGGGGTCTATATATAGACACCACTAGTCTCCACATCCCACATACGGTAGATGTGGGACTAAACTCTGGATGAGGTAAATGGATCCTGCAGTGATCCATTTACCCATCAGTACATATGACGCACATACTCCAACACTCCCTCTCAAGATGGAGCATGCAATGCTCAGCTTGGACAAACAGAAAGAAATCTCAATTCACTCTACATGACATTACAGACAATATCAACTCAACGCGCACAACTGTCGGCTGTTGTCGAGGACATTGCTTCTCATGCCGTGCAGGTGAGGAGGACGAACAAGCTGGAGTGCAAGTCAAACTGAATCTCCTCGTCGGAGAGCATGTACTCTATATTGCGCATGTTAGAGTCACTACAACTGAAGAATGAGTTTCTACATGGAGAACTCTGGCCCGCCACAACATATGGACAACTGCTCCTTCTCTGAAAAGGGCCGAACAAAGAGTGTTGCTAATTATCCATACGCAGATCTCTAAAGATGGGTCTCTCTCATCGGGACCTCAAAGTGGGTTCTCTCTCATAGGAACATCGGAAGGATCTCGTACTGGAGTTCACGAACACTGGAGAATGGAGTTTGAAAGTCTCCTCGTCGGAGAACTGGGTCTCTCCCATATGGCTCAGAGAATGGTACTCTACTCTGGAGTCCCTATGAAACCACATGAAAACCCTAGCCAACATGGCATAGGGAATAAGATCTCTACTCTGGAGTCCCTATGGAACACATGAAAACTATTGTCAAAACACAAAAGATGAGGACCGTAAACAATGATGGCAAACATGTGCACATCTGAAAAGATAGCATACATGTGTGTGTCTGAAACTAAAGGCTCAGAACCAATCTAACATTGAGTCTGAAACTAACAAACTGCCTCTGTAAAGTCTGAACAAGTAGCTGGCTTGGAATATCTGAATCTGGAATATGGAGAATATGTCAATGTGACATGTAACTCTTCACAATACTCCCCTTTTTTCCCATACTTGTCGGAAAACAGTGACATCGACAAAGTTGGGAGAAGATAAGAGAAATGGGGGGAAATAAAATTAAATAAACCGACACACATTTTTCCTTACTTTTCTCAATCAATTTTCCTTCTTTTTTTCTTTCTTTTTTTAAATTATTTTTTTCGGCTATTTCATTTCCCTCCCTTTTTTTTGAAACTTGCAGCCTCTTTTTTGCATTTTTTAAAACTTACATTTTGCTTTTCTCTCCTTTCTTTTGTAAGCGCTTTTTTTTAAAAGAAATTCACATTTTTTTTGAAACTCGGCCCAATTTTGGGCCCATCTCTCTCTTTTTTTTCCTTTTTTTGACACCCTCCTTTTATTTTAACTGGACCGTGGACCCCTATCTAGGGTTCCTTCGTGGGAACCCTCTCACAAAAGATATTGCCCCTGATTGGGGTCCTGGAGTAGCGCCACCTACGCCTGGGAGGAAGGTGTGTGCGGGAGCTCGTGCTGGGAGCGTGAGGGCTCTGAGCTCACCGTCGAGCAGAAGTATGGAGGAGCGCAACTGGAAGGAGATCGGCTGGGGGGTTGCCACTACCCGTGGGTGCGGGTTCGTGTGCGATGGAGGCAAGCGAGAGGGCATCGCTGCTGATGATGCAATGGAGCAAGAGGGTGCACCGCCCGTGGATGCGCGGTAAGGGGCGGGGGCTGCCTGGGGATTTGAGAAGAGCGCCGCCAGGGAGAGATGCTCCTCCTGGAGCAAATGCGAGGCACCGCCTGAGGCCGTGCTGCAGATGAAGATGCGACCTGGAACTGGAGAGGCGCTGCCATCACCGTCATCAGCCTCAAGATCTCCACCTAGCCCCGGAACCGTGAGGGAGGAGCACCTTATGGAGCTCCTTCCTTGCGAGATGCGCGCCGCCTGCAGCTAGGTTTCCAGCATGTATCCAGAAACGAGCAAAGATCTCCTTGCAGCAGTGCGATGCATGTTGGAGACTGCACGATGATCTTGCGGAAGGCCTGATGTGCCCAAATCATTAATTAGGGTTTCAGTAGAAACCCTAGAACTTGGACAAAAATTGAATCAAAGAATTGATCATCTTCAAGAAACAATCGAATCTCGAATCTAAATAAAGAATATAAAATCCTCGAGAATCGACCCACTCTGATACCATGTTAGGAAATAAGAAATACGGAAGGGAAATCAGAGAATAAATATTAAACATGAAGAACCCGGGATTTTAACGTGGAACCCTACTCCCTAAGGAGTGGAATGAAACCACGGGAGAACGCCTCAAAGGGTTGATAGTATATTGCTTTTCTCACATGATATAATGGGTGTGGATGTTTATATATAGCCCCATTGAGTCTCCACATCCCACATACGGTAGATGTAAGACTAAACTTTGGATGAGGTAAATGGATCCTGAATACCCATCAGTACATATGACGCATATACTCCAACATAACTCAATCAGATCATTGAGTTAATCTAACCTATGTTCTATTTAATGCCTAAAATAAAATCCAAAAAAAGGAAATCCCCCCTTCTTCCTCATCTCCGTCATCTTCCTCCAGCCCCCTCCCCCTTCCTCCTCTGTCGCCATCTTCCTTAAAATCCCTCCCCCTCCAACCATTGTGACCATCTTCCCCTCCGCCCTTCCTTCTGACGTGCTTCCTCCGCATCTCCTCTAGTTTCCCCCTCCCTTTGACCACCTCCTTCCAGCAACATGATCCACAAGCTTCTTCCCGGGAAGGTAATTCTTTGAATTCGAACTCTAAACTCCAACAAGCTCAAATTTTAGATTCCAAAACTCACACCAATCGACCAAACAAAGAAAACCTACAAACCGCAAAAATCCAATCAAGGAACGATGCAAAGGCTGGACCTTTCTCGGGTTCCAACCCCCCCTCCAACGAGAACCCACAAAATCAACACTCCTTCTAACATGCTTCTTCCGCAACTCCTCTGTCCCCCCCTTCAACCACCTCCATTCGACATGCTTCCGACATGCTTTCTTTCGACTCCTGGCTTGCCCTCCCCCCTTCGCCCCTTCCTCCTACATCCCTTCTTCATCTTCTATTTGTTTTGAACCCAAAAACCCAACCTACCATCGCCTTCTTTCTTCTCCAGAATCTCTCACCTAGTATTCTTCCACGCACATGAAGAGGAAGACAACAGGTCCTCTTTAGTGCTTTCTCATCACCTGAACTGGACCCGATCTAATGCTATTTTCACGTCGTTTGTGTTGGCTAACACTTGCATGAAGTCATGGAAGATGGAACTTCTCTGGTGTGTGGCCTTGATATGAAGTAAGGAGCAACAACCCAACATCCATCAGAGATCAGGAGATCTACCTTACAACATCCATGCATATCTTCGCGAGTTCCACTCCAGGCCTGAGACCCAGCTTGCACCTTCAAGTAGTATCTGGAGCTTCGCCTTTGATGTGTAGCAACATCAGGAGCCAAACATCCTCGCTAGGGTCCAACTGCTCACAGCAACATCCAAGGCATTCACGAGGCCATCATCGATCAGCTTAGACCAAATGGACACAATAGAGAAGGAGCAGATGGGTTGGAGGGATGGGGATGTGGGGGGAGGGGGAGGTGGTCGTAGCGGCTGGAGCTAGAGGGATCGGGAAGAAGATGATGAGAGAGGAGGGGGGAGGGGTTGGGTGAAATGGTATCATTTCTTAATATGAGCAAAATTGTCAACATTTAATATTTTCCGTCAATGAAGAAAATAGATGGACACGCAAGGGTTAACTATTATAGGGGTTCTGGGTGTAATTATTAGGGGTGTTCAAAATGGCAGGGTCAAACGGGTACCCGACCCGATCTAGCTATCTCGACCCTAAGTTCACGGGTACCCGTGAAAAGATTTTCGGGTCGGGTACCCATGAACATGTGACCCGCTCAACATGTGATGACCCGGTGGAAAACCCACCGGAAGTTCCGGGTACCCGGTGGGATAATTTCGGGTAAACGCCCCAGCCATCCTCTCCCATCGTCCGCCCCACGCCTTCAATTTCTCTCTGTTGGCTGCTGCGAAACTCCAACTGTCAGCAAGCCTGATATTGGCTGCTGCGAAACTCCAAGCTCCAGTTTTTGTTGCTGCAAGTCTGCAACCCGATCCCCCTCCTCTCCCGTCGCAACCTCATCGTCACCGTCAAAAATCACCACCGTATTGAACCCCATCTTCGCCTCCCAAACCTCACTATCAGCAAGCCTATCTCTAGCGCCGAGAAAACCCTACCAGCCCTAACTTCTTCTCTGCCGCTGACAGCCTTGACCGCCTTCGATTCCAGCACCTCCGCTGGCCTTCAGCCCAAAGGGCCTCCGCCATCCCCAACTGTAGCGATTGTAGATCCCTTGCTCTTCCATTTCCGCAGTCCTCGTTGAATTAGTTTTGCATCGATATATTTTATTTATTCTGTGTCGACGGTGGAGTCTGTTTATTTTATTTAGTTTTTTAATCCAATTTCTTTATAAAGGATTTCATCTTTTGCATTATCAAATGTGTTAATTCAATGTCCACATTTTATCCGTGCGATATTTTTGACCTAAATTAAGTGGCCTTTTATTTTTTTATTTACAAATAATGGTTTCGGTGATCGATTCCTCTTTGCGAAATAGGGTTGAGGGTACATCGAATTAACCAGTGATTATGTCTTTTTCCCATTACGTTGAAAGGATAATAGGTTTCTCCTGGGTACCCGCGGGTACCCGTAACCCGTTCAAATAATTCGGGTAACCATTAGAATCGGGTACCCGCTTGGAATGGGTCGGGTCAACCTGTGACCCTGTAATGATGGGTCGGGGCGGGTCACGATCAAATGGGTCGGGTACCCGCCCCGTGAACACCCCTAACTAATTATGGATTATCGAGGATTATGTATGTAAATATAAAACTATTTAAGGTTATGTGTGTAAATATCCCTTGAAGATATTGTACAACAATAGACTCTCTTACACCATACTGATTAAAGTAGAAAAATACAACCGACAAAAATACTGGCTCAAGCTGCTTACAAAAACATAAACTGCAATTTTATTTTGTTTTTTACGGAAAAGAATAATTACATCAGCAAACATCAATTGCAAATGAAATAATGAAAACCGGGACGAGGAACTTACTGAACATGGGATGAAGATGAAGAGAGAGTAGCCCCACATACACCAAAGGCGCACAAGGCTTGTACTTGTTCCAAAATATTGTAGTAAAAAATAGAAGCCAGTAGGTAAGATGACCAGATATCCATATATAACACATGCTGCCCAGTTCACGTAGTTGACATCAAAAATCCAAGTAGGACCTTGGGCAGTCTTTTTCAGCATCAAGTAAGAGGCAAAGTTTCCCAGGGCGGATAACATGAAGATTAAAGTGGTGGAAATCCAAACTGGACCATACCTGGTAAAACAGAATCACTTAATTAGATTCTCAAACATATACAAGTAACTACAAATTATGTCAGCAAACGTGGACAGAAGAGGAACAATGTAATAGAACTCAAATTTTGAAATGCTAATAAATTTAAATAACCTGTAATAGAAGTAACATGGTATTCACAATTTGTTCAATGGACGATTCAACATATTGACTCATAGTTTTTTCAAGATAATGAAAAAACGAAACTAGTTACCCGTGATCAAAATTCATTTTTCCAATTTACAGGAGCATGTCAAGACTCTTACTGAGTTATGGCAATTGTATTTAATACTATATAATTTATAGATGAAAATGGATGGGTGCACATCATTTTATATATCCATCCTTCTTTCCTCAAAATAAAATCATCGATCATGTAATGTATCTAGACTTAATGTAATTAGGTTTTAACTTAGTAAACCTATTCGGATCTCGCATCTCGATAATTTTACTATGGATTTCTTTTTGCAAGTTGAATAAATTAATTTTTTGAATGAATTAATATTACGGATTAACTGTGATTCGATCGTTACGGGAATTTGACTCGACCCAACAGCTCTGATTTAACCATCGTTTCGGAATCCGAAGAGGAGCTCGTTGAGGGGCGTTTTCAGAAAACAAAAAGCTGTGCGCTTGGTCTACTTATACATATCCCCGGGCGCCCGTTTTTTTCTTACGCAAGAAAACTTTCTCTCTCGCTCTATGTTCTTTCACCGCGACTGCGACCTCGTTTTTTTATCTCGGTTGCGGTTCTCTGATATGCTTTCGAGGACGATCTTGTTGGTGTACACGGACGACAATCATGTGCCGTCATATCCTGAGAGCGGATCGCCAGTACCTTACGCACCGGTATTGTGGGGGCGATATCATCTCTAAGGACAGTCCATTTCACGAATGCTTTGATGACCTCTAATCTAATCTATTTACTGTTTTATTTGCTGCAGTGTATTTATTGCTTTACCATTCCTGTATCTCGTCGTAATGTTTTATTCTACATAATAAACCGGTTTCTTTATGCATTTTGTAATCAGATTATGAATCGGAAATGCATGGTTGTTCTCTTATTAATCTGTAATGCATTTATATTGATTCGTATGGATCCGGAAAATTACTATTTAATGTATGCCTTAATGATCCTGGTAACAACAATCTTATAGAGGATATTTGGCGCTGGATTTATAACTATGTCGGATACCATGTTTAAATTGAGGGTGGATATGACCGAGATGCCTGAAAAAATCGATGGTCAGAATTTCATGTGCTGGCAACAACACATGAAAATCGGATTAATCACCGTAGAGTTAATCTCGATGCTTGAAACTGAATGTCCTACGGTGGAAAAGGAAAATCACTCACCCGATGGCTGGAAGGCGCAATCTGCGTATAAGGAACGCGATGGTATATGTCATGGATGCATCTTGTTGGCTATATCCAACACGTTGTTTGACGTATACTACTCGTCTACGCAGACTGCGAAGGGGATATGGGAAGCAAGGCCTTAAATGTTGGATTTCAAATTCGTTTCAGTAAGCTTAGAGAGAAATTCGGTGGAATTTCGATGAAATTTCGGTGAAATGGCTGGAAATTGGGAAAATTATCTGAAAATTCATTTTTTTCTAAAATTATGATTTTAATATTCTTTAACTCAATAAATGATATAGAACACATAATTTTTTTCGTTAATAGTAAGATATATTAATATTATATGTTACATTAAATTTCTATCCAATCACTCCAACAATAAAAAAAAGTAGTATGTTGCACTAGAATCAAAACTAGAAAATATCAATTTCACCTCTTAAATATGAAGAGAATGGTGCCACATGCAATAATAATAGGAAAAAATAAGTCAACAAAGAGTACTAGCAAAATGATATCTTATTGAAGAAATTAACGATCGAAATGATAGCTTAGAACTTGTATTTAATTAAAATACTTTCAACTTAGACAAATATTTAATTTTAAAAATTAAACAAAACACATACATATACACGCACAAACATAATTCTTTCTAGCATTTATGTCTCATAGATCATTGTATAGCTTGTGATAGTAAAATATATGCTATAAAAGACACAGGCAAATCAATTAACACCAAGAAACTGAATAGCATTCACAAGCGCAATCTATATCCAAACTTGTAATAGGCAAATACTTACAATCATAAGACTTGGAAGGTTATTAACAACCTAGAAGGTTATTAACAACCTAACACTCACACATACTCCTTGTATTCAAGAGAATCCGCAAGAAAGCAAATTTTAAATTTTGGATTTCAATTTTCATTTTGTCAAGTCTGAAAAAGAGAAATTCTATAGAATTTTGGTGAAATCATCGAATATCTTAGAAATGACTTTAAACTTGACTTTTTTCTCAAAAAACTAAGGTTTTTAATATTCCTTAATCATAAATAAAATAGAAATGCACACATATTTGTAAAATGGAATTATAAATATAAGTTTTCAAGTAGTATTATCGTTATAACTTATAATTATCACACATATTGATATGCATAGCAATGTGTTACCTAGAGTCAAAATATAATAATCACCTCGTCAATAAAAGTGAGGTTACACATATAGTAACTACTAATCAAAATATATATATATCGAAATAAAGAAAAAATAAAGCTCTTTAGTTAAAACTTGAATTTAACTCTTGAATCTTGTGTCTAACTGATTTAGTTTGGATTTAGATCTAAAATTTAGAAACTAATTAAAGAAACTTCTTCAAAGAATGTAAAGCACTCTAACAACTCAATACATCGGAGAGCCTAAAAAAACTCAATACATCGGCGATAAAATAAGTGAAAATTCATTAATAAATGCAAATTTCGATGAAAGTGAAGGGTAGACTCCCCTAATTTTGTTGTTTCGCAGAAACGACATGCAATTTCTATGAAGTTTCCTTGGCATTTCATTGACATTTCCTTGAAATGCTGAAAAAGGAAATAATGTAGCATTTCGATTTCGGTGACCTAGAGAAATGAAAATTTCAGAGAAATTTGGTGGAATTTTGTGAAATTTGAGGCCATGATGGGAAGAATTTGACCGAAAATATAATACCGGGGATCTTGGTATAAAGAAATACTATGCTGCTAAGTTCTTAAAGTTTTTCATGGACAAAGGAAAGTCGATATCTGAACAGGAACACGAGTTTTTACTCCTACTCCATGGTTTTAGAAGATGTCGAGATGAAACTTCTAGAAAAGTTTCAAGTCATATGCATCATAGAAAAATTCTCCAAATCTTGGGAAGACTTCGGTATGACCCTGAAACACAGAAAAAGGGAAGATTTCTATTGATAACTTGATGATGACAATTGTCATAGAGGAGGAATACGGGAAACAAAAGCATGTGGTTTTTGTTGATGTTCGGGCTAAGGTTAATTTCATGACCTCAAAGGGCAAAGATAAAAAGAGAAATGGTAGTAACAACAATAAAATCAAACCAAATGGCAAGATCCAGAAAAAGGCAAAGAATAAACCATATTGGCATTGTAATTAGGTTAGCCATGGGAAGGATTGTCCTCATTAAAGGCTCAACTAAATAATGCAGATGGGGGTCCTCAAGTGAACATGAACACTGCGGGACTTGGGCCTAGCAAAGGGTATGTCTATGTAAAATCTGAACTATACGATATCCATGACCCTAATGAGTGGCTCGTGGATACAGGAGCCAATGTACATATCTATTCTGACAGAACTTTATTTTCCTCTTATCAGACCCGTGGTGGTGGGACCAAGGTTTGAAAAAACGAAAGGCGAAACAGGGCGTTTTACCTGGAGGTGAGGCGAGGCGTAAGCCTCAGTTTGTATAGGAAAAATGATTACAAACTATAATAAATATATTTAATGATGAAATAATCTAATATAACATACATATGAAATATAACATTGTAATATATGATGAAATTATAAAGATAAAAACATGAAAAAAGGTTATGTCAATTCCATAAACCTTTCTACCAAATTTCTACCCAATCAAAAAGGAAATCAATGGCTATAACTACCATTAATATATTTGTCAAAGAGGGAGTCATTGGTTACAGTTGTCATTAAAGATATCCGAGATGTTGATATGAATCATATGATTTAAATCCTAACCGTATGTTTCTGATGAACCCAGTTGAATAATGGTTTGATGTCCCCCAGTCCACCATACCTTACCAGTACGGGGGCCTCATATGTTAAAGGGTGTAATATTAAGAGTTAACTGAAATAATTGGACATGTTAATGAAAAATATAAATATGAAAGAGGTCAAATTTAAGCATTCATCTTGCATAAATATATCCACAACAACTAGGCATTTATAAACATTTGAAACTACTAATAGACTCAATTATTTTCTTAAACAAATGCTCGGTAAATCCCCAACGCCTTAGGTAACGCCTCGCCCCGCCTCACCGCAATGCCTCATCTCGACCGCCGCAGGCATCCGAGGCGCTCACCTCAGCCAGGGGGTCTGTGGCGATCACCTCGAGGCTCTTTGGGATCGCCTCGTTTCGCCTCTTTGCACCTCGAGGCGTGTTTTTGGAACAATGGATGGGACTGTGAAGATGGGGAATGATTCTGTGGGCAGGGTGCTAGGGTCAGGACAAGTCAAGTTGAGGTTTTCCTTTGGACGTATCTAGACTTTGTACAGGGTGGTGCATGTCCCCGACGTGAAGAAGAATATTTTTATCTGGCTCCATCTTAGTTAGAAATGATTTTGAGTTGAACTTTAGATGTAATAAAATTGTCATTATGAGACATGTTATTTTTTATGGAAAAGGCTATTTGGCAGGGTTTGATTTATTTAAAATCATGTGTGATTCAGTAAACATTGATTCAGTGAATGTTTTAAATTCTCAATGTTCTAATTTTGTGTCACATGTTGTTAGTAATTTAAGATCTTGTGATATGTGATATGGTAGATTAAGACATGTGAACTTAAATTCAATTAAAAAATGATGAATTTAGAGTTGATCCCTAAACATATTGTTGATAAAACTCAAAAATATGATATTTGTATGCAAGCTAAGACACCTAGAAAGTTTTTTCAACCTGCCTTTAGAGATAGTGAGATCTTGGATCTAGTGCACATGGATATATGTAAGTTTAATGGCGTGTTGACCAGATACAATAAGAAATACTTTATCACCTTTATAGATGATGGTAGTAAATGCTGCTATGTGTATTTAATGAAAACCAATGATGAAGCCTCAGAAAAAAGTTCTTATATTCAAGAATGAGGTTGAGACACAAATGTGAAAAGTGCTTAAATGCCATAGGTCAGATAGAGAGGAGAATATACTTCTTAATTGTTTGATGAATAATTTAAATTGTTTGGCATAGTTCATGGAGTTATTGCTCCATGTTCACAAAATCAAATGGGATAGCAGAACAGAAAAATAAGGCATTAACTGACATGATCAATGCTCTCCTACAGAGTTATGGACTTCCAACCTATATGTGGGGAGAGGCCATGAATACGGCTTGTCGTATTCTAAATAGGGTTCTTCCAAGACATATGGAAAAGTGTCCTTTCGAATTTTGAAGAAATAAGAAACTAAGCTTAAGATATCTCAAAGTGTGGAGTTATTTTGTTAAGGTTTTAATCAAAGAACACAAGAGAAAGAAGCTAAATCTTAAAACTATTGATGTGGTCTTCTTAGGTTATTTGGGAAATAGCTACGCATATAGGTTCTTGATAATTCGGTCTGAGATAACGGGCATAGATGTCAACACTATTGTTGAACTCCGTGATGCTACCTTCTTTGAGGTTGTCTTCCCTATGAAGACTGGGATTCCTCATAATCTGACCAATAATGTTGCCTCTACATCAGGATCTATTCAATATCAAGTGAAAAGGATAATGAATGTGGGGATTGAAACTCAACTTGAACCCAATGACCTTTCAGAAGAAATTGAGCTAAGGAAGTATAAACGACCATAGATAACCAAGGATCTGGGTAGTGACTTTGTTATCTACTAGATCGAGGGAGATCCGCCAAGTTACAAGGAAGACATGGCTTCATTTGAAGTAAAACAATGGAAGGAAACGTCTGAGATGGGTTCCACTATGTTTAATGGAACTTGGGAACTGGTTGATTTATGAAAAGGGTGCACTACCATTGGGTACAAGTGGGTGTTTAAGAGAAAGTTTAGACCTGACGGATCTATTGAAAAGTATAAAGCCGAATTGGTTGCTAAGAGTTTTAGACAAATAAATGTATTGATTATTTTGATGCATATTCCCATGTGACTATGATGACCACAATCGGGATGCTTATAACATTGGCATCTATATATGATCTCTCTATCCACCAAATAGATGTGAAGACCGCCTTCTTGCATGGCGATCTTGATGAAGAGATCTATATGGATCAACATGATGAGCTTGCGACCCCTGGGAATGAGGGAAAGGTTTGTAAGCTTGTTAAATCCTTTTACGGGTTGAAACAAACACATAAGAAATGACATTAAAAATTTTGACAAAATTATTCTGTCATGTGGCTTTAAGGTTCATGAATCTGACAAATGTGTCTATCCAAGACGAAAGGTGATAAGTGTATTATCTTATGCTTGTATGTTGATGATATATTATTGTTTGGATCACATGTGAGGACTATTAATGAGACTAAAGCATTCTTAAATAGCAAGTTTGAGATGAAGGAGATGGGTGTTGCTGATGTGATCTTGATCTGAAACAGACAAGATCAATCGATGGGATTGTAGTTTCTAAATCTCACTATGTTGAGAAGGTACTTGAGAAATTCGGATAACAAGATTGCAAAGTTGTAAGCACTCCTTTTGATTCATTCAAAATGTTGCTAAGAACAAGAGTGGAGTATCTATAGCTCAGCTAAGGTATTCACAAGTGATAGGAAGCTTAATGTATCTTGCAAATTGCACGAGACCTGATATTTTATTCTCGGCTGCAAACCTGAATAGATACACTATCTGTCCTAACTACACAAGCTCTAGATCGAGTACTGAAGTACTTGAATGGAACTATTTCCCTTAGTTTACATTATGGTAGACATCTATCTGTATTAGAAGGATATAGTGATGTAAGCTGGATAGTGAAAATAGAGGAGTCTAGGAGTAATGGTTTTACTGGGTATATGTCTTTACCCTTGGAGACGGTGCAGTCTCCTGGAGGTCTGTGAAGCAGGCCATTCTAGCCCGATCTACCTTTGAAACTGAGTTGAGTGCTTTGAACATCACTGGAATAGAAGTTGAATTTTTTTAAAAAGGCAGAATTACGCTATGGTATCCGTCCCAAAAATATATTAATCAAAGAGAAAGATACAAGGAGACTAACAGTAGTCAGGAATCAAGAAGAGTCTTGGAATGAAAAAGTATATTACCATAGTAAAAACGCCGTAAAGAAAAGAGTGCACTATTTCTGGCTAACCAAATTGCCCACAAAGTTGCTATTGGGCGCAGAACATCCTCTTTAGGGCAATGTTTAGCTTGGACAAGTGAGTCCCACTAGAGATCCATATTTTGTAGGTTCAACCAATTAATGTGTAGCTCCAACCAGATAGCAAATGTCTTCGGACAGTGGAAGAAGGGGTGTTCAATTGATTAAACATGTGTTTCACACAGAGGACATCTATTGGAGATATCCAAGAATAGTCTAGCACAACAATCCCTAGTTAAAATATACCTTCTTCGTAGTAACCACAAAAAGAATCTAATTCTACCTGGTAATTTTAGCTCCCACAAAATTATAGTCCCGAACCAATGTGTCTATTCTCGTTTGTGGAGGTCTGTTGATGGCTTTGTAGGCTCTGCTAACTGAGAAGGTATTATTCTTCTACAACCCAGTGATTAAGACCCTCACTCGATCTTTGTATTAGCCTAATGGAATCCAACAAGCTAAGGAAATCCTCAAGATGTTGATCAGAAAAATCCGTTAGGAATGAGGGCATCCGATTTCCATCAAGCCAGCAATTGAATACCCGAGCATCTTTATCAGTAGCCAAAGTGAACAATCATGACCTGACCAGTTATCGGACCAGAATGCAGAAGATTTTCTGTCATCTAGTACTAGATGAAATAATTCTTGAAAGCACGTCATTATAGAGGTAATTCCCTTCCAAAAGGCCGACTTGTGGAAAAGTGAATGATGCGATATATCCTCTTTGACCCCCACCTTATATATGTTCCATATGAGACTGCAACATAAATCTTCACTTCTTCCCCAAATCCTAGCAACCCACTTCAGCAGGAGAGCCTCGTTCAAGGTTTCTAGACGAAAGATCTCGAGTCCACCTTCCTTCTTCGGCAAAGTAACTGTCTCCCAATCAACAATGTGCACTCTCGATCCATCATGCCCAGACTTTCCTTAGATGGATCTTCCCATGATCATCTCCAACCTGCATCTGATGCCAACAAGGAGAAGGTGAGATGACATAAAAAAAACCAGGATAGCAGAGAGAACATCCTTCACTAGAACAAGTCGTCCACCCCGTGATAAAATAACCGCCTTCCATTCGGAGTCTCTTTTCCATCTTCTCCACTATCGGAAACCAGTCTGACATCTTGAGTATACTTGTTGTCAATGGGAGACCAAGGTAGCGAATCGGTAGAGATCCATGCTTTGTGCCCAAAGCCTCACAACTAGCGTATGCCTCAAGATCTGATAGTCCGAAGGGGATAGTGGTAGATTTTCCATGATTCAAAATAAGCATGGACAATTCACCAAAGATTTATGTTGTTGAAGTCATTACCTTGCCTCTACCATGCCACCTTCGATAAAAAAGATTGTATTATCTGCATATTATAATAGAGGAATGGAGATACCATCAAAGGTATAACCCACTGTGAAGTCATTACTTTGTACCATATCAACCATGCAAGATTACACGTCAGTTGCAATAACAAAGAGCATAGGAGCAAGGGGGCACCCCTGCCGCACCCCCGCTGTGGTTGGAAATAACCTCCCTCATGGCGGCCTTTTACCAGAATCGAGTAGGAGGTGTTTGCGACACAATTCTTCATCCAAGAGATCCATGAATTCGAGAAACCCCGTCTTGACATCCACATCCAGAGAAAACACCAATCCACCATGTCATAAGCTTTAGCGAAATCTACCTTTGTTGGAAGAAATGAGTGTGTTGCATTCTCTAAGAACCCTAGGCTCTCTTATATAGAGGAGAGTCCTATGGGTAAATTACATAAGATGGATACAAAGAAATAAAATAGAGAAAACGGTACACAGACTATGAAAATATATAAATATCTCTATACTCCCCCTCAAGATGGAGCATAGATGTCAATCATGCTCAGCTTGGACGAGCACTTCTGAAGTGGTCCTCTAAGCAATGCCTTGGTAAAGATATCAGTTGTTTGCTCTCCTGAACTGACATGGGAGGTAGAAATCAAACCCTTCTGAATCATATCTCTAGTGTAATGGCAATCTACCTCAATATGTTTTGTTCTCTCATGAAACGCAGGTTGTTTGCAATGAATAGGGCAGCCTGATAATCGCATTATAACTACATGGGTAGAGGGACATCTATATGCAAATCTGCTAACACTGCTCGAACCCACATCATTTATGTACTTGCTTGTGCCATAGCCCTATATTCAGACTCGACAATTGATTTGTCCACCACTGTTTGCTTCTTGCTTCTCCAAGAAATAAGAGAACTGCCAACGAACACTGCGAAGCCCGAAGTAGACTTCCTATCCTTAGGACACCCTGCATAATCAGCATCAGTGCACGCGGACACAGAGAGAGTTGCTCCTTTCTTGAAAAATAGTCCTGCACCTAGAGAAGATTTTAGATATCTCAATATCATGTGTATATCGTCCATATGTTTGCTTAAATCCATGTTGAAATAAAAGGTAGAATGGTGGAGTGGTCTAAGGCGGTAGAATCAGGTTTTTACCCAACATCGCTTGTTAGTCTTGGATGTACAAATAAAAGGGCAGGTAAAAAAAAGGAGGGTTCCTAAGATCACTAGAACTAGATGGTGGAATCTTCCACTGAAGCAATCGAGCTTCAGGGAGAAGGTTTTAGAAGATTTATCTTAGGATTGTAGTGGAAGTGCAAATGAGATGTGGGAGGCAGTAGCATCTTGTATCCGAAAGGTAGCCAAAGAGATGCTACGCGAGTCAAAGGGAGGAGCCCCAGGTCAAAAGGAGGCTTGGTGGTAGAGTGAAGGGGTGCAAGAGAAGCTAAAAATTAAAAGAGCATGCTTTAAAGCTATGTCTAAGGATGGAACAGAGGAAACTGTCACAAACTACAAAATAGCAAAGAAGGAAGCAAAGAAGGCTGTAAGCGAGGCTAAGTCGAAAGCTTATGAAGTTTTGTATAAAAATCTCGACTCTAAGGAGAGCCAGAAGGATATATTCAGGTTGGCCAAAGCAAGAGAAAGAAAGACCAAAGATCTTTCTCAAGTGAGATGCATTAAGGACGAGGAAGGTCACGTGCTTGTTACTCAGAAGGATATAGAGACTAGATGGGAGCAGTACTTCCATAAACTTTTCATTGGGGGAAGGAAATAGAGAGATCACTTTGGGTGATCTAGCTAGTAGTGAAAGTTACTTGAATCGTGCAAGCTATAGACGGATACAAAGAAAGGGAGTAGAGGAGGCTTTGAAGGTTATGAGACCTGGGAAAGGTGTAGGACCGGATGACATCCCTGTAGAAGTATGGAAAGTTTTAGGTGAGCGCGGTTTGACTTGGCTTACGAATCTATTCAATGTTATTTGGCGAAGCAACAAAATGCATGAATATTGGAGGAGTATCGTGGTGCCTCTTTATAAGAATAAAGGAGACATTCAAAATTGTTCAAATTATAGAGGTATCAAGCTGATGAGTCACACTATGAAAATTTGAGAGTGTGTGATCAAGAGAAGGTTGAGGCAAGTTTCCAACGTCAAAGAAAACCAATTCGGATTCATGTCAGGTCGCTCAACTATTGAAGCCATCCATTTGCTGAGGAGAACAATGGATATTTATAGAGCTAAAAGGAAGAACCTCCATATGATCTTTATTGATTTGGAGAAGGCTTATGATTATGTCCCACGAGAGATATTGTGGAGAGTTTTGGAGAAGAGACAAGTGCAAGTCCTATACATTAACCTCATAAAGGACATGTATGATAGGGCTTTATCTTGTGTAAGACCCCCGTCTGGGAAGACTGGCTATTTTGACATCAACATTGGTTTACATCAAGGTTCAGCTTTGAGTCCATTTCTTTCTACTTTGATTATGGACGAGTTGACAAGTCACATTCAGGATGAGTTACCCTGGTGTATGTTATTTGTTGATGATATTGTGTTGATTGACGAGACTAGAGATCGAGTAAATGAGAAGCTTGAGGTCTGGAGACATGAGTTGGAGAGTAAAGGATTTCGTGTAAGTAGAGCTAAGACAGAATATATGGAGTACACCTTTGATGGAAGCAATAGTGAAGGAATTGAGGTGAAGATTGGTGATGATAACATTCGAAAGAGAGATTCTTTTAGATATCTGAGATCTATTTTGCAACATGATGGGGAAATTGATGAAGATGTTACTAATAGAATAAATGCGGGTTGGTTAAAGTGGAGAGGAGCCTCTGTTGTTCTCTGTGATAAGAAAATTCCTTTAAAAATTAAAGGAAAGTTTTACAAAGCAGCCGCGAGACCTGCTATGCTCTATGGATCTGAATGTTGGCCTATGAACCATTGACAGGTGCAGAGAATGGCTGTAGCAGAAATGAAAATGCTAAGGTGGATGTGTGGACACAACGTAAAGATCGGATTCGAAATGATGCAATCAGAAAGAAAGTTGGTGTCGCTCCGATCGAGGATAAGATGCGAGAAAACCGCTTAAGATGGTTTGGTCATTTGCAAAGAAGATCAGCTGATGCACCAGTTAGGAGATGCGAGTGTTGGGATGTTAAGCCGGCTAAGAGAGGGCAGGGACGGCCCAAGAAGTGTTGGAAAGAGACCATACGAAGGGATCTTTATTTTGTGGATATAAGCCCGGGATTGACCCAAGATAAATCTTAATGGAGGCGAAGAATCCATGTAGCCGACCCTACTTAATTGTGGGAAAAGGCTTTGTTGTTGTTGTTGAGCGTCCATATGTACTTGTTGAGGCTGCTCTATGAACTGGCTTACTCGATTCATAGAAAAAGAGATATCTGGTCTGGTCATAGTAACATAAAGGAGTTTTCCCACCATCTCTATGTATCTCCTCTTACCAACTTCATCTGTATCATCATCGTATAGTTTCATGCTAGGATCCATAGGAGTAGTAGAAGGTCGACACCCAATCATGCTTGTCTCAACAAGCATGTCTGTTACATATTTTCTTTGAGTTATTACAAGACCCTGCGCATTTCTTGCAAACTCCAACCCTAAGAAATACCTTATGGTGCCCAAATCCTTAGTAGCAAATTGATGGCCCAAAAATTCTTTTGCCATCTTTATTCCCTGCACATCATCTCCTGTAACAATTATATCATCAACATACACCATGATAACCAATGTACCTCTCGGTGTTCTCTGCACAAATAAAGAATGGTCTGCATTTGACCTCTTGAACCCCTACTGTTCAATCAGATCCGAGAGCTTCTGAAACCATGCTCTTGGACTTTGTTTAAGGCCATATATTGCCTTATGGAATCTACAGACCTGGTGACGCTCCCCCTCAACAGCAAACCTCAGAGGCTGCTGCATATACACCTCCTCCTGTAGATCTCCATACAAAAATGCATTCTTAACATCTAACTGAAATAAGGGCCACTCACGTACCATGCAACTAAAAGAAGAACACGTAACGTGGAGTGACGAGCAACAAGAGAGAACGTGTCCATATAATCTACACCGTAGGTCTGAGTAAAACACGTGCCACCAATCTTGCATTATAACGATCAAGGCTCCCTTCTGCATGATGTTTAACAGTAAACACCCACTTACAACTGACAATAGAGGCACCAGGAGCAAACACTATACTCCAGGTACGACGGGATCACAATGCAACCATCTCCTCTTCCATAGTTAAATGCCAACGACTATCTGTCAAGGCCTCCTAGTAATTCGTGGAATAGTCGCGGCAGACAGAGCAACTACAAACCTCTGAAACTCCCATGTTAGGTGATGGAAAGACACATGTGAAGCAAGCGGATATGAGGCACATGTACGTTTTTGCTTCCTAATGGTAATTGGCGTGTCCAGATTGTTGGTAACCTCCTCCTGCAATGATCCCTGCATAGAAGTATCTCTAGACCCATCGTTAGAAACCAAGTTATCAGAACAAACCTGGGGTGTGCTGGATGACAGGCGATGACCATGAGCAGAAACTGGCCGACGAGTATAGAATTTGGGTAACGGTAGAATAGTCGTCACATGCAGCTGTGATGGTGGAGGTGGTGTGGTGGTGTTGGTAATGTAACTGGTAGGGGAGATAACTGACTCGTAGGAGGAGGTGGCATGTAGATTTCAGAATCCGACTTTGACGAGACCCACCTGTCACCTGTAGGAGAAAAATACATCACCGACTCAAAAAATGTGACACCAGCACTGATATAATATTTCCTGTGTAAAGGATCATACAACTGATATCCCTTCTGGGTCCTGGAGTACCCAACAAAAACACATTTGACAGCTCTATGAGAGAGCTTGTCAAGACTTGGAGCCAATTGGTGAACAAATGCAAAGGAGCCAAAGAAACGGGGGGTAAGTGAAAATAACTCCTTCTCAGGGAAAGCTATAAAGAAAGGAATTTTCTCACCCAAGACAGATGAAGGCATGTGATTCACAAGATAACATGCCGTGAGAACGACATCACCCCAAAACGAATGTGGGGCACGACTTTGAATAAGTAGGGTCCGAGTGATATCAAGTAAATGGCGATGTTTCCTCTCTACAACACCATTCTGCTGAGAGGTATAAACACGTGTTGTTTGATGTATTATACCACGAGAGGAAAAGAAATATGATAGTGCACGAGTACAAAATTCTAAAGCATTGTCGGTCCTCACAAATTTCACAGAAGAAGAAAATAAATTCTGCACTTCATTGATAAAAACTTTGATTACATCTCCAGCTTCAGATTTATTCTTCAATAGAAATACCCATGACAAACGAGAAAAATCATCTACTGCAACAAGATAAAACATGTATCCCTAGTTATCAGGAACATGACTCGGACCCCAAATATCGACATGAACTAACTCTAAAAGAAAGCTACTACTCCGACTCTGGCAATTGGGAAAAGCTGATCGATGATGCTTTCACGCTTCATATTGGAAGGAGGAAACCAGAGAAATTTGCGGCAAAATACGACACATCTTCTGAAGAGGGAGGTGGCCAAAAACGGAGATGCCAAGTGTATGGAGAGACTGGTCTGGTTGTATGATGCGCCTGCATAGGGAGTGCGGACCAGGCGATAAAGGCCACCTTGCTCACGGCCATAACCAATCATCTTGTCCGTAAGGATGTCCTGAGAAACAAGATACGATGGGTCAAAAATAACTCAACAGTGCAAATCCTTCGTAATCTGACTAATAGATAACAAATTCAGAGAGAAATCAGGAGCATGTAACACATTCTGCAGATGCATCAAAGGTGTCAAACTAATCTCCCCCTGTCCTATGATGGGGGAATGTGTCCCATCGGCTATCACCACGATTCTCCTTGGAGGAATATGTCGATATGCTGTAAGTTGCTCTCTGTCTCCACATAAATGATGGGTCGCCCCGGAGTCCATAATCCACTCTGTAATCGCAGATCCATGACAAGAGGAAAAAGCATAAGAACTGCCTGAGATGATGGCTGTAGCGAACGTACTGGCAGAGGCTGAAGCTGCCACATCTGAATGGCCCCCTGAAGGTGAGGCAGGGGGCATGATATCCCGTAGTCTGGCTACGAGATCATCAAATCTCTGATCGGAAGTAGAAGGTGCTGGAGACTCAACCATTTCCGCTACACGTGCTGACACTGGGAAACCATGCTTAGAATAGCATGTATCCTCTGAGTGACCGGGACGATAACAATATGTGCAAGGCTGACGGATGCGACCCATTCTACCACGGGGTCCACGTCCACGAAAGACAGATGAGCCTCCTCTACCCCTAGAGGTTGCCATCGCCTAAGAAGTCTGGCTAATCGTAGAGGTCGGGGCAGTGATCCCGCTGAGTCTACGGAAAGCTTCCTCCATAGGAGGAATAGTAGCATCCGCAAGTATCTGAGATCGAGCAGCATCATATTCAGGATCGAGGGCTGCAAGAAATACTCCTACCATTTTTGTATTCCTGTACATCTTCTGTTGCTCAGGAGTAGCAGTCAGAGGCATGAAGCTATGGAGCTTCTCAAACATCCTGCGTAAGGATGTGTACAATGAGTGGAGAGGCCGTCCGTTATGCTTCACCGTGAAGATATCATGCTGAAGTTGAAGTATCTTCGTCTCATTCTGTAACTGAGAATAGGTTGCAACAAGAATATCCCACATTGCCTTGGCAGTGGGTTGATGCAACACGTCATTGGCAATCTCTATCGTCAATGATCCTGGCAGTCAAACTTTGGCATATGCGTCGTCCGCCTCCCACGAGGTGTGAATCCATGTCTTCTCCACCGGTTCATCGTCGGTATGAATATGCTTCTTACCATTAGACTTCATAAGGCCCATGAACTGCATAGCCCAGATCTCATAGTTTGTCCCGTCCATCTTGACAATTGGTGCCGGACCTCTGAAGGCACCTGTGGCGGGTACATCGACTTTGTTCTCTGACATGATGTGAATGAAGAGCACAGAGGATTCGTAGACCGATAGAGATCATGGAAGGCCATATCCTGATATATCGACGATATATCGGCGATATATCGGTATCTACAGGTCACCGATATATCACCGATATGTCTGATATCGGGTATCGACAGGCAAAAAAGGTGAGCCGAATCCCGATGTCAGCGATATGGCGTCGATATATCGCCAATATATCACCGATATATCGATATCGACATGGTACCGATATCGATACCGATATCGATATGTCCTTCCATGATAGAGATGTCTACAAGGACATGTGAGGATTTGATTGCATATGTAGACTTATGCAATCAAATCTATACCAAAGCGAACGAAGGGAATGGCGGAGAGGAGGGGCCTACGGCACTGGAGGGAGGACCGACGACACTTAGGGGAACCAGCGGCGGCGCTAGGTGGCGGAAGAGGCGCTAGCGAGTGGGGGGGGGATGCCAGCGGGAGGGCAGTAGCGCTGGCGGAGGGGAGGCGGCGTCGAGATGAGGGGCAGCGGCGCCGGCAACGAGTGGGGATGAGGGGTGGCGACGCCGAGATGAGGGGCGGCGGTGCCGAGATGAGGAGAGAGAAGGGGCTGGCGGGTGGGGATTAGGGTTAGGGTATTCGAGCTCCGGTCTAGGACCGTCGCTCTGATACCATGTTGGAAGAACCTTAGGCTCTCTTATATAGAGGAGAGTCCTATGGGTAAATTACATAAGATGGATACAAAGAAATAAAATAGAGAAAACGGTACACAGAGACTATGGAAATATATAAATATCTCTACAACCTTCAAGAGAACGCCTTTTGTTTTCCTTCTTTTACAATCCGCTATAATCTCGGTTGTCATTGCAAAACTGTCCCCAATCTGCCTCCCCAGAATGAAGGTCGACTGAAAAGGTGAGATGAGGTGTTCCAAAACCTTGTTTAGTCTAATTGCTAAAACCTTTGCCACAATTATGTATATAGCATTGGAAAAAGCAATATGTTTGTAATCTTCTATTCTCTCATAAACCTCTTTTTTGGGCAGAAGAAAGATAAGTACTTTATTGAGCCTATTGAATCCTGCATTACCTCTGGTAAACTCCTTCATCACCTCCACAACGTCACTTCCCACCACCGACCAGAACTCATGGAAGAAGAAAAATGGGAATCCATCAGGTCCAGGAGCACCATCATCATTCAGATTCCATATCGTCACTTTTATCTCCTCCATAGTTACGTCTTGCACTAGATGGCTCGCATGTTGTGCCGATTGAGAGGCCTCCTGACCTATCCATATCCATGTCTTGTTTGCATTTTATCCTTGAGAATTCACAAAAATGATTTGCAATTGCATGTATCTTTTCCCAATCACCCTCCACCCTCCTATTAAGTATCATGGAGCAGATTGTGTTATGCATGCGTCTACCGCTGGCAATTATGTGGAAGTAGGATGTGTTCGCATCCCCTTCCTTGAATCAAGAAGACATGGATTTCTGCTTCCATTCTACTATTCGCTTCCTATCTTGAGACAAAATGATCTTTATAGTCGTTCTAGCTGAAAACTCCTCAATCATCAGTTCTCTGGAATATTCTACACCATCTAGCATGTGAACTTCAGCCTCCGCCTCTACACAGCAGACCCTTATATATGCTCTCCAATTTCTTTTTTAAAAGCACATAATCTTACATGTAAGGATGTTAGCTTTTGTGCCATACACGAAGCCGTTGATCCAAAAGCCAACGTAGAGGTCCAGTGTGTGACAACCAGGTCTTTAAAGTTCTCCTGAAGCCAAGACCTTTCGAATATGAAAAGACCCCTTTGAAGGTTATAAGACCTACATCCCACAAAAGAGTGTGGCCAGATCTGACACGAGGTCGAGCACTGCAAGAAGAAAGGGGGAATACCTCAAGAACCTTTGTTGAAGCCAGGAAACGGTCAATGCATGAGTGAAACTCGGAGTTTCTCCATGTGTATCTAGTATCAGAAGCATCAATCACCTCCAATTCCAACTCATCGATCAGTGCTGCAAAATCTCCAGAACCATGGTCATGCCCTCCTCGCCTTCTAGGGTGGTCCAAAGAGAGCAATGTGATGTTGAAATCGCCTCCGACTAGCCACCAAACTCTCGAATGAGCATTTCTTGCATTGCGGAGATATTCCCACAAATCTGCCTCGGTACCATGTATGCAGGGTCCGTAGACACAGGAAAACATCACATGTGCGCCCGGTAGAACGTTCTCTAAAAGGACAGAAAGAACATGTCTGCCCTTCACCTCATCTGCTAAGCTGAATATCGAATCCATCCATGCGATGATCAGGCCCCCAACCGTGCTGATCGCATCCAATGTTCTAAACTCCGAAAGGGAACCCTTGCACATGGATCTCCACAGTAATGAGCTGTAGGAGGGGAGCTTGGACTCATGTAACAGAGCCGCATCGCATCCCCACTCGATCAAGAGAGTTCCAATCAAACTCCTCTTCTCAGGATCACGAAGACCCCTCACATTCCATGTTAAAACTTTCATTCAGAAACAATTGAGACCCCTGCCATAGGCACCACACCTGCTGCCAACACCATTTGGGACTTGTGCACCAAGATAGATGCCCCTTATGTTCTGACTGTCTTTGTTCCTTTTCTGCATGCGTACCGCTTTGATTTTCTTTCCACTTCAAGGCCCTCAACCAATGTGTCAATGGATGTTGTTTGATCTCGGGAACCCAATATGGTTGATGTGTATATATTTTCAATGTATCGCAAGGCAACTGAGGTTTCCAAAGAATCCACTGCATGTTCAAGGTTCAACTTCCATGACGGTTCTAGCAACGAAATTAGGTTAGGCTGGAAAGGAGTCTCCGCAATCACAGGGGAAGGTCTCCGACCCTTCCCAAATCCAAACCTCAATTTTTCCTCCATCTTCAGTAGCTGGCGGTGGCGAGGGAGAAAGTACCCCTGTAGGAGGTCTCGGGTCAATCTCTCCCTCTTCGAGAGCATTCACAATCGGGCCCTTCTCCAATCAATGTTCCAGCGATCCGAAAGGCTCTTCGGACTCGAATCCATGCGCAAAAGCATGTCCGAGTCCACTTGATGCAACTCCATGGGGCTTGATGTATTCGGAGCCTCCAGTAGCATAAGCTTGCGGGTTGGATCCGCAACCACCCGATTGTGAGTGATGCTACAAAAATATCTAAATCCTTTCCAGTAATAGCCCTAGGCCTTGGAGGAAATGTGTGGGTGCCTCTGAGATTTTCGAGGTGACGGCTCTAATTGACGCAATCCCTGTTTCCAGAATGGGCTCTTCAACTCCCATATTTGAAAATCTTCCAGATCAGGTGTGTTTTTGAAATATTGCGTTAATTTTTTTCTTAATGTATTTTGAATTAAGTTGAAATTTGAATAAGAACATGGTGTCATATAGTGATCTAAATCTCCTCAGGTGTTTTCAGAAAATACCTTAAAAATAAAAAATAAGGGTAGGGCAGCCAAGTTGGCTCCCCATGGAGGTATCCCCATTAAATCCTATATATATTGAGGAAAAAGAGGGTGTTACGTCAAGAAAACACCCACCCGTAACAATCCACATTTCATGCAATCCCTCTCCATGGAAGATACTCCCATTTCGTGCAATGCACATGAACCACAAAATAGCAGCCACCCAAACCTTTGTGTAACAGCTTCCTTTCCCCAACACAACCATCGAGCCCCAAAAATCAACCCAATCAATAGTTGATTCCAACTCCACCTGTGATGTCGCTCACACCTCCCTTGCAACCAGACAACAAAAAAAAGTGCTTGACATCTTCAACAGCTGCAAGACAATGTTGGCACGTGTTGCCAACTTCAAGGAATCTGGATCGATGCTCCGCTATCAACAAACGACCCCTCCCAAGCAACCAAATAAAGATCCTCATTCATAAAGAGGCCTTCCACCTCTAGGCATGGTTTTAAGAAGCAGCGCCTCGAGGCGCAAAGGTGCACGCCTCGAGGCGAGGCATGCCAAAATCACCTCGAGGCGCACGCCTCAGGTCCTCTGGGTGGGACGTACGACTTGACCTGGCTTGAGACGTTCGAGTCGCGAGGTGCTCGAGGCGAGGCAAAGGCGTAAGCCTCGAGCTGGAGGCTTTTTTTTACTTTTTGGTTATTTACTTTGCACCCGACACTATTTTTACCTAAGCATTTTTTATGTTTGTATTTATGTTTTCATGTTAAACCGTGCATAGTTGTATATTCCTATATATAGCTCCATGCAAAAAAGAAAAGATTGCATGAAACAAGCGAAGCTCAATGATCTTGTATACATCATGTTCAATGGCAGGAGATGCATATGATGGTTCTCCACCTATGCCCATCAAGACATGGTTGGGATTTATGGCATATCAACATTTTTTACTTTGAACACAAAAAAATATGGTTTCTATTATACTTTTTGTTAGAAAATAGGAAGCGGAAGCGAAAACATGGAAGAAGATAAAGAAAATTTGAACACGGGATTTTACGTGGAACCCTACTCCATGAGGAGCAGGATGAAACCAAGGTTCGAAATTTCGATTTCGATATCGTTTCGGTAAGGTCCAATATCGAAATTTCGCCGAAATTTCGGGAAATTTCGACGATTTCGGTGGAAACGTCGAAAAAGGCTAAAAAACCCGATTTTTTTCCAATTTTATTGAAAATTTCGATATTCCAAGTTATTAGAACACTAAATAACATACAAATACACATTTATTTCACACAAATTGGTCATCTATACCCTATATATAGACATATCGGTCATATCGGCCATATCGGTCATATCGGTGGACATATTGTTGGAACCCAAGCAACATGTCTCGATCGATATGGGGTCGAAATGACCCATATTTTATCCATATCATTGCAATTGAGGATCTCCACCCCTCTATTACAACCTATCTCGACCGAAATCTCATAAGACAGTTAATATATAAAAGTTGAAACCATGGTTGTAAGTTGTAACATTGTTAATACATAATAAACAAGAGTAATAGTCTAGTCTTACAAATACAATACAACTTACAACAAGTTAAAATTATTAAGAACATGCATATTTCTGATAAATGCAATAAAAGAGTAAAGATTAAAATATAGTACCTGCCCTGGTGACATGTTTTGTTCAGAACCAGGAGTTTCGTGGTGGATCTGAATGCCCCCCCTTCCTTGCTGTCTCTCATAGCGCATTGCAGATTCTATAAACTCGCAGTAGTTCTCCCATGTCATGTACGAGTACATGGCCTTGTAATCCATGACATACTGCCTGTACTGGTGGTCATCGATGCCTATGAGCATCCCGAGTCGAGGATAAGCAGCACTGGATCCGGTATCACGAGTGGCACGACGAGGCTGCTGCGAACTACTGCCCTGAGATCCTCGGGACGACGACGACGGAGTAGGAGAAGATCTCTGCGGAGGAGGAGGAGGAACTGCCGTGTAGTAGTCAGGAAAGAACCGAAACCAGAATGTCGCAGAATGTGCCATGTATGAACGTTGAAATCTGCGAGGAAAATCAAGAACAAACATTAAGTTGGCATTACAATGCAACTACTTATGAATATGCAAATTATTTTATTTTTTAATTTCGGAATTATTATATATTTCATTTTTCCAACAACTACTTTTCTTATTTACAGAAAAAAACCTTGGATCTATACATTAGGATCTTAGATCTACAAATTAGGGGACCAATTTCATGAAAGACTACATTATTGACACAAAATATGAACAAAAACGTAAATATTTAACAAATCATTTTCGGATTTTCTATATTTTTAATTTTTATTAATCCAAAACAATTTCCAGACTATGATTTATACTTCCAAAACACAAGATCCGAATATATAACACCACAACTCATTATTGTTCCACATTAAACTTCAAAACCCCCAATTTCTTCTAACATAGATCCAAGAAAATAATCTCCAACAATGTTTTAGTTCATGTTAACTTCAGATCTGTGATACAATGATCATAGTTAGCACTATTGTGCAAAAAAAACACAAAAGCCCCAAATTTCTACTCCAAATTTATACCTATTTTGGGGGAAATCTCTCAAATTAAACACCATGCCTAGCTATATCAACAACCATTTAGTGAAAACCCTAAAAAAATTATTGAATTTGAAGAAGATTTATCATAAATTGGCTTACCTCAAGGGATGAAGGTCTTGGAGGAAGAAGAGAACAACCACTGCCCGAACTCGGTCGAAATGGGGACATTTCGACCGATATTTCGTTATATTTCGAAAGTGGCCAGATTTTTCTATTCAAAGATTCTTAATGTCGGGCGAGATATCGAGATGGACCGAGATATCGGCGATATCTCGCGATATTTCGACCGAAACCGGGGATCTCGATATACAGTATGATTTCGATACCCGATACCCATCGAAACCGAAATTTCGTCGAAATTTCGGCGAAATTTCGCGAGATATTCATCATCTTAATATCTTAATCTTAGCAAAATCCATGAGTAAAATCCCATATAAATATCAATAAAATCAATAAATTAACAAAATAACTCTTGTAAATAAAACACACTAATTATTGTATATAAGATTGTACAAAATAAATTAACACTAAAAAGCCGCAAAAATAAAGGAGTTTTATACTTGTAAATAGCCCAAAACTTCATGGATTTTTAATAAATTCATTTCAACTCCTTTTTGCCTAATTCTTTCTCTAACTTGTTTATAAAAATGTATATAAAAATACAAAAATACAAAACAAATTTTACCTTAAATAAATGCTCCTAGATCCCAATGGGAAAAAGCCGTAAAGACCAACTTCCAAGCTAAATTTCCGCTCCGTATGAACTCCAAATTCACCAAACTCACTTTTAAAGTTCAAGTTAGAAAATTATCTATCCAACGGAAGTGGTTTCATTAAAATCGGAGCTCATTTGCAAAAGTTGGGTTTTGGGACCTAGATGTACATTGTACATTATGTATATATTCATACTTTCTTCATTTTTTATAATCATTAAAAATACAAAAAAATCATACTTGTGTTGTATTTTAATTATACTATTTTATTGTATTTTTTCGTTGTAAATATCTCTTATTAAAAAGATAAAAAAATTACATATTAGAAAAGTAAAAAAAATGTACATGGTGTTTTGTCTTCTTTTGTAAATTCTCCACTATTTCTCTTCTCTTTTTATTTTATTGTATTTAAAGTAGACAACTTTATTTATTTATTTATTTATTATTTAATTTCCATTCTCTACAATAACCACCAATTCAACTCCATTATTCCACCATTTTTTTTAACTTCCCATTCAACTCCATTAATAAATCAACTTCCCATTCAACTCCACCACTTTAATAACCTCTCATCCCATTCTCTTTATATACATGTCATTCTCCTCATTTTTGCCTTTGATCCATCTTTATGTGAGGAGAGCCTAGTTCCCTGAGTTGAATCGGTGACAGCGACGCAACCGCAGTCGAGCGACGACGGCCCTCTCTCCGGTGTGATCCGTTGGCTTTTTGGCCAACATCGCAGCCGCAACCGCGCGCTGCTCGAGCTCATCGCGCGCCGGCGATTCGAGCGAAGACCGTGCTCTCACGAGCACATCATAGGCGACCGTCTCCACCATAGGTAATTTTCTTCTCATTTTGTCATCTTGTTAGTTTTGCATTTTTTTTTAGCACATCACATTCACCAACCATCCTCCATTTGTTTATATTGATCATTCACCACTATCATCACATTTTTTTTCCTCATCATGTTCATTCCCTGTTTTAAACAAAAGTAAAAAAAATATAAAAAAATTAAAACAAAAAAAATCCTTTTATTGAAGCACCTTCATCATAGCATTTTTTTATTCTCATTTTATTTCATCCCCATCATCTTCATCATACACCACCGTCATCATTTTTTATTTTTCCTTCTTTCTTTCTCCACAATCATCTTATTCCCTGTTTAAAAAAAATAAAAAAATATAAAAAAAAAAGTAAACAAAAAAAAGGTTTTTATTACAGCAGAAAAAAAAGAAAAAAATCAAAAAAAAATTAAAAAAAAAAAGAAGTAACGCAGCAGCGGTGGGGGAAGCACCCACCGCCGCCGCCTCCTCCGCCCAACTGCCGCCAGCCGGCGGCCTCCCAGCCGCCTGCTGCCCCTCCGCCACCTCGCGGCCACGCGAGCGGCGCCGCTCGTCTCTCCGCCCCCAGCCGACCTCGCCCAGCGGTCCCACCAGCTCCGCCAACCGCCCCGCGGTGGCCCTCCGCTCCTCCAACCCTCGACTGCCACGCAAGCGCCAGCCGACCACCGTAGGCCTCCTCGCCGACCCCGCGCTCCGCCGCCCTCCACGCGGCTGCAGACGGCCGCGAGCCCGCCACCACCCTCTTCCCTTGTTGGGTTCGTCCAGAGGTAGAAGAAGATTGTTTTCTTTCTTTTTTTTATTGTAAAAATTGCTATTTTTATTTCTCTAGTTTCAGTAATTACAATCAAGTCCCTCTGTATATTTGTTAGTTTATTTCAGCTTTTGTATTTGCACAAACACCCCTGTGTTCTTCTGTTAATTTGGATATCTATCTTGCATCTTTTTATTCAATGAAAAATACCTTCATGTTGAGCAACTAATTATCTGCATTTTGAATATTTATTTGTATTTTTGTGAGTAATGGATAATTAATTAAAATTGTTTAACTGAAAATCATTATATTTTTTCCATTCCGTGCTCTTAAATTAATATCTCACAAACGGTTGCTCTAAAAATTCCACAAAAATTATATGTGATGCCTTGATATGTGATGTAATTACTATCCAAATTTCATCTAAAATGGAGTTGTCTTCTGCCTTAAATAAATTGTAGAGTGATTTTAGTTTTTGATTTTTAATTAAATCCACGTACATCCTTTTCACGAAATTTTAAGTCTCCTGGATTGCTCATCTAAATATCTACTTGAGATAATTCGCAAGTTGATTAATTTGATAACTTGGATTAATTAGGAATTATTTACTCACTGTCACTCTATTTTCACTGAAAAATTCATAAAAAATTCATAACTTGTCAAAAAATTCCAAAAAAATTACTGTAGTTTCTTTGCATCATGTTTTCATTCCAGTAATTTTTTCATGATTTTTGCTTTCTGTTTGTGTGATAAATTGCAAAAAGACCCTTAAAAAGTGTGCATTTTTCATTGTTGCATTTTAAGTCCTAAAATTCCAAAAAAATGTGTTTTGTTTTCATCTCTGGATTAGTATTCTAGGAAAAATATAATTTGGCTAAATTGGATTAATTTCTCATTAAAATTAATTTGGCTAAGTTGTATGCTTTCGTAGTGTTTTAATTCCGCCGCATTTGCATTTGCTTTGGTTTTTGCATAAAAAAATCTAAAAAAATACGCATTGGAAATCTAAAATCTTTATTTTCAAATTAAACCCAAGTTGTTCCTTTGCCTCCCTGAGTTCGACCCCGGACTTGCCCGGGATATAAATTAAAGCCGAGACACTCTTCACGGAGATCTTCTCTCGGTTCTGACCGAATCGCTAAGTACACGTATTACAACGTGACCGAATTAATTACCGTATTCAGCATCCCGTCAAATGGCGCCGTTGCCGGGGAGGCAAACGGCTTAGGGATTAGTTTAAAAATTTGGATTTAGTTTTCCATTTACTCGGGTAGTCTGACCCCCGAGCCACTTGTATTTATTCCATTTTTTTGCAATTATTTCTCTTTATATTTTTGTATATATCTTGTTGTTTATCTCTCTAATATAAATTTCATTTTCCTTGCGAGGGCCCGGTGGACTTGGAGTACATCGGAGGTCGAAGGACGCGACGCGCGCCGACTGCTGAAGTGCGAGGAAAAGCAATTTATTTTTGAGAGAATTTTTGTAAATTGTTGTAATTATTTAGCTTGCTCTTTATAGCGGCTCTTGTTTGAGAGCTCGCGTGTGTAAAAAGACTTAGACATTATTTGTGGTGTGTCGAGCCTGTTTCACTCTCCGGCGAGGGTGGGGCTTGACTTGAGTGGCGAAATTAAGGATTAGGCACACGGTAGTTTAGATTCAAACTTGTTTGTGCCCATCGTAATTTAGGCCACACGTATCTTAAAAGATTCACATATCTTATAAGATTCATAATGAGACGCACATAGACACGTACTACTTAGCTCAAATTCAATCAATTCTTCCCCGCTAATAGTATATTGTTTAGGTGCGGTTTTCTCGATCTGCATGCATTTAGTGTAATATTTACAAATTCAGTTTTGCATAACGCATGAAGAGTGCTGGGATTCACTGTAAGTATACCTTCTTCTGAGCATGCATCATAGTTTCTCGTTTGCATTCTGATTTCCGATTCCCCTCTTGTTTTACAACTTAAGGTCAAAAAGAAATTGGGACTGAACGGTAGACGTGCTTGTGTGTTCACATAAATTTCAAGTGATAACCTAACTCTAAAATTGGGACTGAATTGAGCAGGTCGATCTAATTAATTGGAATAAAAAGAACCCTTGTTCTCGGGTGCAGAAAGCCCTCATTGTTTGTTTAAATTGCAAGTGAGAGAGAGACGACCCTAGGATAGAGCCAAGTCTGGATTTCTTACTTACTACTGGTTCTTTCTTTTTAGGTGATTAGCTACTTTTCAGTGAGGATTTACGGGTAGCCGGTAAACGGTCCGGACTTCCTTAGCAGAGTGGGAGGTTTAGAGGACGCCTTAGTCCTCAAGGAACGGGTAGCCGTATTTATACGGTCCGTACTTACTCCTATACTGGCTGAAAGTAGGTCAAACTAGTCGTAAGAACCGGGCCAGTCTGTAGGAAAATACGGGCACCTAACAGCTCGTTAATCTTTCCAAGATTGTATTCTCACCAACTAAAATTGACCAGATAATTCGGCCGAACTCTTACGGCCATCACGTGTTGAGTTGGTGAAATTGAGGGTTTGAATTGCGTTTGGATTGTGTGAGTTCACTCCGCACATTTACGTGCACCGTAGAACTAGCGCCTCATTGATTATCGTGATCTAATCGGTTCTTTTGACATCGAAGATGACTGATTGGGGGGATATTTATTCGGACTTTGTGAATCTCTCATTGAACCCTTCAAAAAGTACGTCTTCAAAGGTCCAAGCGCAACTTGGATCAACCTGGACTCATGACCCTCTTGAGCCCAGGATCACTCACTCTCGGGATGGTTACTCTCAAACCATTCCCTTTCTCTCTTCCCACCTCACCGAGGAAGACCATCGCTTTGGTGAGAATATCATGATTCATAAATCCTCTTCTAATCAAGAAAACATTGCTGATTCAGGGCATAAAGAAGATTCGAGTAAAATGCCAAAGAAGAAAGAAGAGGAAGAAGAGAACCATGAAGACCCGATGAGAAGTATACTTGCCCGATTAGCTGCATCTGAGCAGCAACAAGCATTACTGAGAGCTCAGTTGGGACAGTTAAATGTTGGGGTCCAACTACCAATGGATGCGGCTTATAACCCCGGACAATATCAAATTCATAACTACTTGAGTCCGGCCGAACCCGAGGTTGATTTTGAATTGAAGCCGCATTTTCTGAACCTGTTGCCACACTTCGATGGGAATGCTTCTGAGGAACCATATGCATTCCTAAGGGACTTTGAGCTCATCTGTGCTAACCTCAAACATAATAATGTTAGCCAGGATTATATTAGGCTCAAAGCCCTTCCATTTGCCTTGGGTGGAAAAGCCGATTACTGGGTGAAGAATCTTGGAATCATCGTCACCACTTATGCCCAGTTCAAGGACCTGTTTTTGAAGTTCTACCCTTTGAGTAGAACTAACATGATGAGGACGCGCATTACGAGTTTTTCCCAATTACCCCATGAAGCTTTTTGTGATGCTTGGGAAAGATTCAAGGACATCCTACAGAAGTGTCCCTGTCATAGATTAGATGACAACATCTTGGTCCAATCCTTCTTCACTGGTCTCAACCCTGAGATGCAGGGTTTAGTGAGCGCTGCCTGTGGAGGCAGCTATACATCACGAGGAGCGGATGCCGTCTGGAGGGTATTCGAGCAGATGGCTGAAACTAGTCGCTCACAGATGGCCAGCAGGGCCTATACACCATCCCCCAATTCACTCTCATTTGGAGGGGGAAAATCAGCTGTAGTCGATCTTTCTCAGGACGTGATCCCTAGCATGGGACTTCTGGCTGACAAGCTTACTGTAGTAGAGAGGATCGACAGGAGGATTGATGAGTTAGACCGGAGCGTCTCCAAACTTCCAAAACAGATGGAGGAGTTGACTGAGAAGGTGTCTAAGATAAAGATACCTGCCGTGACTGCATCCGCTGCTCCCATTTACCGAGTTCACCATGTTCAGGAGCAGTTGGTGTCAGGGCAACCCCAGTCGTGGGAGCAGGACCAATCCTACACCCACTCTTTCCAGCAGCCACCTCCAGTAGCAGAGACAGTCCAGGAGGAGCCTCCACCAGTTTGGGAGGTGAATGGGATATGGTATACTCAAGACCCTGCCAGGCAGGGAAGTACGGGAGACCGACAGACCTATCAGCGTCCCCCGACCTTTCACAACACCGCATTCACCTCCGCACCACCTCCTTCACAGCAGAGCCCTGAATTCCATCCACCCCAGCAGCAGAGGCAGCAGTACCAGCAGTATGGCCGACAGGGCCATTACCAGACGGGCCAACAGGGCCCGCAACCCCAACAGCAGCAGCAGAGGCAGTACACTGGCCAGCAGGGCCAGTCTTCCCGTTCTTCTTCTCAATCTTATCCACTTCCTTCATCGTCTAGTCCTGTGGATATTCAGCAGCAGATACTCGACGAGCTACGTTCCTACAGGAACGAGGTTCAGGACTTACGGGTAGATGTCAACCGCCTGTCAAGATGGCGAGACGAGCAAACTGCACCCTCTACCTCGATCCCAGCCCAAGTTCAGGCTAACCTTAATAGCCTGAACCGTTCTAGTTCTCAGCAGCACTTTGGTCAGGTATACTATTCAGCATCTCCTAAATCTGAACATGAGATTCTTTCGTGTGACGAGGCTAACAACATGTCACTCAGGAGCGGAAGGACCGTGGTCGTACCTGACCGGGCGAGGGACACGAGGAGGGGCATCTCTGGAGCTCTACCTGAGGAGTCTTCAGAGGACGAGGAGGAGAGGCATCATATTTCAGAGCCCCATCAGCACCATTCGAGGATTTCCACTCAGGGAGCCGAGAGGAGGAGGAGAGCACGTATGCAGCATCGTCAGCATGGATATTCTTCTGAATCTACGGAGGACCTTGCATCTCCGGTTGTGGCGGATACCACTCCAGCTTCTTTTCCACAACCTATAGTAGATAGTTTAGACTTTGAGTACATGTTGCATCAAAAAGATTCATGTATGAAGAACTCTGTTTCCGTTAATGCAAAGAATGATCTTTCAGTTCATGATTCAGATTCTTCATCCTCTGTTTCCTTAGCTTCAATCCCTTTCCCCCGTGCTCTTACGGTAGGAAAGTGCATCAAGAAGATTCAGAAAGATGACCCCGATATGGCACGGTTTTGCAAAGAAAACATCACAGTTAAGGTGCCATTTGATGAATATGTGGCTAACCATCCTGCCTTCCAAAAATACCTTAAGGTGAGATGCACACCTAGAAGGGTTAGCAGGAAGAAAGATAACCGAAATATAAAGACACATGTCTTATCGGTAGCCACAACCTATCGTCTCAAGAATCAGACTTTGCCAAAGAAAAAGAGAGACATGGGTGCTCACTATGTGGAGAGTCGTATTGACGACATTGCGTTTGCACGCACACTCTTAGATAACGGTTCTTCGATCAACTTACTTCCCTTAGCATTATATCAGAAATTGGAGTTGGGACCACTTCGCAAATCTAGAGCTTTACTCCAATTCGCAGATCGTTCAGTGAAGAGACCTAAGGGAGAAGTGAAGAACGTCGTTATCTCGATTGAGGGCCAGAACTATCAGGTGGACTTCACAGTCTTGGACATGGAGACCCCCAATCATTGGAGAGAATATCAGATCATTCTCGGGCGACCCTTCCTTAGGACCGCAGGCGCAGCTTTCGACTATGGTACGGGAATGATGAAGTTTCGTCCTCCAGATGGAGAAGTGAACCTTGAGATGAAGCAAACCAAGTGTCAGAGACCCGATTCAGAGAGTAGCACAGAGTACTCATCTTCAGAGGCAGATTGCAGTATGATTAGCACAGTTGGGATTTGGGGACAGATTCCTTCAGGACAGAGAGAGACCCTTTCATCTGGAGAGGATATAGTGCATGATGCAGTTTGCCAGGTGTTGTCTGATCTTGCTAGAAATGCATCAACCTATTCTCATGATGACTTAGAGATCCATCCAGATCTGTCAGTTCCATCATCTTCGGAACAATCATGGGACATAGATGACGAGTCGGGCGTGGCTTTTGCCGATTGTTTGGATACTTTTGACGATCCGACTCCTGATACTTCTGATTTGGTGGCGAATACTACTCAGCTTAGCCCACCTTCATGCAGCACGGAACCAGATTCAGATTCAGTTCAACCAGATCTGCTTGATGATACCACATTGCCAGAACTGAAATAACTGCCTCCTACACTTAAGTATGCCTTTCTTGCGGGACCCAAAGAGAGATATCCTGTCATCATTAGCTCAGACTTGACTTTAGAACAGGAGTCTAGGTTGTTAGAGGTCTTAGAGAGGAATCGCAAAGCAATAGGCTGAACAGTTTCGGATCTCGTGGGCATCAGCCCTGCTCTCTGCTCGCACCACATTTTTACTGAGGATGACGTGAGACCTTCCCGTGAGTTTCAGAGGAGATTTAACCCCAATCTACGGGAAGTGGTGAAGAAAGAAATTGAGAAATGGTGTAAAGCAGGGTTTATATACCCTATTTCTGACTCCAAGTGGGTGGCCTCACTTCATGTTGTCCCGAAGAAGTCGGGAATTCAGATGGTCACCAACGAGGAGGGGGTAGAGATCGCGACACGAGTACCTACATCGTGGCGTGTCTGTGTTGACTACAGGCGCCTGAATGCTGCGACCAAGAAAGATCACTTTCCCTTGCCTTTTATTGATCAGATCTTGGAGAGACTTGCAGGGAAAGAGTTCTTCTGTTTTCTTGACGGGTACTCAGGCTACAACCAGGTGGCCATAGCCCCTGAGGACCAGGAAAAGACCACATTCACATGTCCATTCGGTACTTATGCTTTCAGGCGCATGCCATTCGGGCTCTGCAATGCCCCGGGCACATTTCAGTGGTGCATGATAGCCATATTTGCCGAGATGGTGGGCGATTTCCTGGAAGTATTCATGGATGACTTCTCGGTCCATGGTGATTCTTTTGATACATGTTTAGCGCACTTGGACCGAGTCCTCACGAGGTGTAGAGAGGTGAATCTGGTACTCTCCTGGGAGAAGAGTCACTTTATGGTGACGGAGGGTATCGTGTTGGGGCATGTCATCTCCAAAAGGGGAATGGAGGTTGACCCTGCCAAGGTGGAGGTGATCAAGAAACTCAATCCACCTACCAACGTGAAGTCAGTGCGGTCATTCTTAGGGCATGTTGGATTCTATAGGAGATTCATTCAAGATTTTTCAAAGATCGCCCGCCCACTGACTGAGCTCTTAGGGAAAGACATAGAGTTCGTTGTAGATCACAGGTGTCTAGAGGCCTTTGAGCTCTTGAAGAGGAAGATTTGTGCCTCGCCTATCCTACAAGCTCCTGACTGGTCTCTCCCCTTTGAGATCATGACTGACGCTTCAGATTTCGCTATAGGAGCTGTGTTAGGACAACGGCGAGAGGGGATTCCGTTTGCGATTCACTATGCGAGTAAAGTTTTAGATCCTACACAGAAAAATTATACAGTGATTGAAAAGGAAATGCTCGCGGTAGTATAGGCCCTCGAGAAGTTCAGATCATATATTTTGGGCTCTAAGGTGACAATTTATACTGATCACATAGCCATTCGATACTTAATGGAAAAGAAGGACGCGAAGGCGCGTCTTCTTAGGTGGATTTTACTCCTCCAGGAATTTGATTTGGAGATAAAAGATAAACCTGGAGTGAAGAATGTTGTGGCTGATCACCTTTCTCGGATTGAACTTAAGGATTCTCTTGATCATGAGCGGATTAGAGAGACCTTCCCAGATGAGTCAATTTGTGTTATTGACTCCCTCCCGTGGTATGCCAACATGGTGAACTATCTTGTCTCCAAGCAGGTTCCACATGGTTGGACTAGGAGCAGCATTGATCGACTGAAGTCGGATTCGAGGAGATACCACTGGGACGATCCTTTCCTTTTCTTTGAAGGACCGGATTGTGTTTGGAGAAGGTGTATTCCTCAGGAGGAATACCAGAGTGTCCTCACATATTGTCATTCACTTGAGGCTGGAGGACACCATTCGGGAAAGAGAACCGCTCACAAAGTACTTCAATGTGGATTGTATTGGCCGACCTTGTTTAGAGATGCCATTGATTTTGTACGGTCGTGCCCGATTTGTCAAAGGATGGGAGGGACAGTTGGACAGAGAGATGAGATGCCCATGCAACCGATGATTATTTGTGATGTTTTTGATGCATGGGGCATAGATTTTATGGGTCCCTTTCCCAACAGCCAAGGACATGAGTACATTTTGTTGGCGGTTGATTATTTATCTAGGTGGGTGGAGGCTATCCCAACCCGAACCGCGGACAGCAGAACTGTTTGTAAGTTTGTGAGAGATCAAATCATTGCTAGGTTCGGGGTGCCGAAAGTTTTGATATCTGATGGGGGTAGCCACTTTGTGAATCGAGATATGAGATCTTTAGCTAAGGACTATGGATTTGACCATAGAGTTACTAGTCCTTACCACCCACAGTCCAACGGCATGGCCGAGGTTTCGAACAGAGAGGTGAAGAGTATTTTGCAGAAATTGGTTCGTCCCGATAGGAAGAACTGGTCTCAGCTCTTGGACCAAGTTCTATGGGCCTATAGGACAGCCTACAAGACACCATTGGGTACTTCACCATTTATAATGATATATGGCAAGCCATGCCATTTGCCCGCAGAATTGATTCATAAATCCGAATGGGCAATTAAGAAGATTAATTGGAGTTGTCACCTAGAGAAACTTTGTCGAGACTTGAACTTGAACGAGCTCGTGGAAATCCGAAACAGGGCATATGACAACAGTTTGATTTATAAGGACAAAGTAAAGAGATGGCATGATCAGCACATTAGGCGCAAAGACTTTGTCCCTGGACAAAAGGTATGGTTGTTCAATGCCAGGTTGAAGATGTTCCATGGGAAGCTCAAATCTAAATGGACAGGTCCCTTTGTGGTTAAGAAAGTGCACGAGAATGGAAGTGTAGAGATAGCTGATCTCACAGATGGTGCACAATCTCATGTGGTGAATGGACAACTGTTGAAGCATTTTGTTGATTCCAAAGAGCAGTTAGTCCAAGTCGAGGTCATCAACTTCATACAGAGTAAGCACAGAGCAGATACATCTTATTACTCTTCATGAAGATGCAGCATCAAGATTCAACATCTTAGAAGATTCCATCACTCTTGTACATATTCACCCTTCTTTGTATATTCTCGAGATCACGTCGGTTCTCACACTTACTCTTATCCTATACTTAGGTTGACCAAAGCCTAAGTATAGGGGGGACCGATGCCCGCCATGTGTATTTACTCATCATTTCTCCTCTTGACCTCGTCCGCCCTATTTTTGCTCTTCTTCTACACTTAGGCTGTCCAGAGCCTAAGTATAGGGGGGGCGGATCGACTTCTATACTTTCTATTATTTTAGCTTTCCTACGCTTAGTACGAGCTATGTCTTTTTGTCACCTAGTGCCATGAGGACATAGCACAAGCTAAGTATAGGGGGGCGTGTATATATTACATATATACTTTACCCATACCTCGTACTTTCACGTATTTTTGTATATACTATACAATAATTATGGGGTGGGTAAAAAAAAATTTCCCTAAAAAAAACAAACAAAAAAAAACTTTTTCCTAAAACTTTAAAAAAAACAAAAAAAAACTCTTTTTCCTTATTTGCTATAAAAAAAACTTTTCAAAAAAAAAAGAATCTTTTCTTATTTACCTATCTTTTTCAAAAAAAAAAACTCTTGAAAAAAAAAGCAAAACTTTTCTAACAAAAAAAAACTTCTTCTTTGCCTTTGTTTGTCAAAAAAAAACCTTTGTGAAAAAAAACTTTTTCTAAAAAATTAAAAAAAATCAATCATTCATTAAAAAAAACAAAAACTAAAAAAAAAACTAACTAATAAGTTGGTTTAATCCCTGACACAATTCACTTTCACACAAGACTAGTGATGTTCAAGAACACTTGGTTTACGAGCTCTTGAGATTTTGAGTTAACCAGCCTTAGTCATTAGGGTCCTTGACTTAATTATTCACATTTCCCTAGTTTGAAAGATTTGTGTGCTATATTGCATGCTTAGTCTCTACCTTAAGAATATGATCAGCACCTCACATACACGACTGCAGTTATGATGAGATGAGTTGAAATTTCACTTGAGGAACTGGGATGAGGGATTTGAGTTTGGACTTGATATGATGATACTCGAGGATGGGATAAAATCAATGAAGGCTTCATGAAACCTGAGTGTCAGCACATTTAGCCAGTATGAGAACATGGTTCTTGTACTATCTCTTGACATTTACCTATGTGCCAGGGTGTGATAAAATAAAAAATGTTGATCAGTGTGCGCCAACTCTTGGTAAAAGCAGTGGAGCTAGCCACAAATACTACAAAGCAATGAAATGTCAAAGAAAAGCTCTCATTCCACAAAGTCAATTATCAAAAGAGCTTCCACCAAAGGCGAGCGCTCCCAACCATTTCAAAGTGTCCACTTGGACCACCGCTATTAGGACCAGGAGTCGGGTTTGCACCAAAAAAAGGGCTCTGCATCGTAAATGCTACAAGTCTGGGTGTAGAAGGTACGATAGGTACTCAAAAAAGGCACACCCCGGTGTACTCCCAGGAAAACAAGTGCAGACGGCTCCAACTTCTCTTGACGGACGCACTGATCAACACCAAAAAAATTGCGTTGCGTAATAAGGCACTTGAGAGGATCCTTGTTCCAATGAGAGGGAGAGAAGAAATGACACAATCCTATGCCCTCCATCAACTGGCCTGCCATCTACACTTACAAGTCTGACAACTAAAGAGACGGTGGATTGGATGCAAGAAATGATTTATTCCCTAGTGTTGAGGATCGGGTCCATAGGAGAGTCTCTTGGACTGGAACCTTGGGTGACGTTGTGACTCTACTCTTGTAACTGCGGTCAACACTTAAAGTCATATCCCTTATATATATGTATACAAAGAGAGTCTGATGATTAGGGAAATTGGGTACCTTTTGACTACAGCTTGGTTCAGCTTAGAATTTTAGGATCTCTAAAACCGAGAGTTCTTGAACGAATCAAGTCTTGTATTCACATGCACAGTCAGGGGTTAACCCAACTTATTCATTCTTTATTTGCTCGAGGACTAGCAAAGTTTAAGTATAGGGGGGTGATGAATCCACGATTCATCATCTTAATATCTTAATCTTAGCAAAATCCATGAGTAAAATCCCATATAAATATCAATAAAATCAATAAATTAACAAAATAACTCTTGTAAATAAAACACACTAATTATTGTATATAAGATTGTACAAAATAAATTAACACTAAAAAGCCGCAAAAATAAAGGAGTTTTATACTTGTAAATAGCCCAAAACTTCATGGATTTTTAATAATTTCATTTCAACTCCTTTTTGCCTAATTCTTTCTCTAACTTGTTTATAAAAATATATATAAAAATACAAAAATACAAAACAAATTTTACCTTAAATAAATGCTCCTAGATCCCAATGGGAAAAAGCCGTAAAGACCAACTTCCAAGCTAAATTTCCGCTCCGTATGAACTCCAAATTCACCAAACTCACTTTTAAAGTTCAAGTTAGAAAATTATCTATCCAATGGAAGTGGTTTCATTAAAATCGGAGCTCATTTGCAAAAGTTGGGTTTTGGGACCTAGATGTACATTGTACATTATGTATATATTCATACTTTCTTCATTTTTTATAATCATTAAAAATACAAAAAAATCATACTTGTGTTGTATTTTAATTATATTATTTTATTGTATTTTTTCGTTGTAAATATCTCTTATTAAAAAGACAAAAAAATTACATATTAGAAAAGTAAAAAAAATGTACATGGTGTTTTGTCTTCTTTTGTAAATTCTCCACTATTTCTCTTCTCTTTTTATTTTATTGTATTTAAAGTAGACAACTTTATTTATTTATTTATTTATTATTTAATTTCCATTCTCTACAATAACCACCAATTCAACTCCATTATTCCACCATTTTTTTTAACTTCCCATTCAACTCCATTAATAAATCAACTTCCCATTCAACTCCACCACTTTAATAACCTCTCATCCCATTCTCTTTATATACATGTCATTCTCCTCATTTTTGCCTTTGATCCATCTTTATGTGAGGAGAACCTAGTTCCCTGAGTTGAATCGGTGACAGCGACGCAACCGCGGTCGAGCGACGACGGCCCTCTCTCCGGTGTGATCCGTTGGCTTTTTGGCCAACATCGCAGCCGCAACCGCGCACTGCTCGAGCTCATCGCGCGCCGGCGATTCGAGCGAAGACCGTGCTCTCACGAGCACATCATAGGCGACCGTCTCCACCATAGGTAATTTTCTTCTCATTTTGTCATCTTGTTAGTTTTGCATTTTTTTTAGCACATCACATTCACCAACCATCCTCCATTTGTTTATATTGATCATTCACCACTATCATCACATTTTTTCTTTCTCATCATGTTCATTCCCTGTTTTAAACAAAAGTAAAAAAAAATATAAAAAAATTAAAACAAAAAAAATCCTTTTATTGAAGCACCTTCATCATAGCATTTTTTTATTCTCATTTTATTTCATCCCCATCATCTTCATCATACACCACCGTCATCATTTTTTATTTTTCCTTCTTTCTTTCTCCACAATCATCTTATTCCCTGTTTAAAAAAAATAAAAAAAATATAAAAAAAAAAGTAAGCAAAAAAAAAGGTTTTTATTACAGCAGAAAAAAAAGAAAAAAATCAAAAAAAATTAAAAAAAAAAGAAGTAACGCAGCAGCGGTGGGGGAAGCACCCACCGCCGCCGCCTCCTCCGCCCAACTGCCGCCAACCGGCGGCCTCCCAGCCGCCTGCTGCCCCTCTGCCCCCTTGCGGCCACACGAGCGGCGCCGCTCGTCTCTCCGCCCCCAGCCAACCTCGCCCAGCGGTCCCACCAGCTCCGCCAACCGCCCCGCGGTGGCCCTCCGCTCCTCCAACCCTCGACTGCCACGCAAGCGCCAGCCGACCACCGTAGGCCTCCTCGCCGACCCCGCGCTCCGCCGCCCTCCACGCGGCTGCAGACGGCCGCGAGCCCGCCACCACCCTCTTCCCTTGTTGGGTTCGTCCAGAGGTAGAAGAAGATTGTTTTCTTTCTTTTTTTTATTGTAAAAATTGCTATTTTTATTTCTCTAGTTTCAGTAATTACAATCAAGTCCCTCTGTATATTTGTTAGTTTATTTCAGCTTTTGTATTTGCACAAACACCCATGTGTTCTTCTGTTAATTTGGATATCTATCTTGCATCTTTTTATTCAATGAAAAATACCTTCATGTTGAGCAACTAATTATCTGCATTTTGAATATTTATTTGTATTTTTGTGAGTAATGGGTAATTAATTAAAATTGTTTAACTGAAAATCATTATATTTTTCCCATTCCGTGCTCTTAAATTAATATCTCACAAACGGTTGCTCTAAAAATTCCACAAAAATTATATGCGATGCCTTGATATGTGATGTAATTACTATCCAAATTTCATCCAAAATGGAGTTGTCTTCTGCCTTAAATAAATTGTAGAGTGATTTTAGTTTTTGATTTTTAATTAAATCCACGTACATCCTTTTCACGAAATTTCAAGTCTCCTGGATTGCTCATCTAAATATCTACTTGAGATAATTCGCAAGTTGATTAATTTGATAACTTGGATTAATTAGGAATTATTTACTCACTGTCACTCTATTTTCACTGAAAAATTCATAAAAAAATCATAACTTGTCAAAAAATTCCAAAAAAATTATTGTAGTTTCCTTGCATCATGTTTTCATTCCAGTAATTTTTTCATGATTTTTGCTTTCTGTTTGTGTGATAAATTGCAAAAAGACCCTTAAAAAGTGTGCATTTTTCATTGTTGCATTTTAAGTCCTAAAATTCCAAAAAAATGTGTTTTGTTTTCATCTCTGGATTAGTATTCTAGGAAAAATATAATTTGGCTAAATTGGATTAATTTCTCATTAAAATTAATTTGGCTAAGTTGTATGCTTTCGTAGTGTTTTAATTCCGCCGCATTTGCATTTGCTTTGGTTTTTGCATAAAAAAATCTAAAAAAATACGCATTGGAAATCTAAAATCTTTATTTTCAAATTAAACCCAAGTTGTTCCTTTGCCTCCCTGAGTTCGACCCCGGACTTGCCCGGGATATAAATTAAAGCCGAGACACTCTTCACGGAGATCTTCTCTCGGTTCTGACCGAATCGCTAAGTACACGTATTACAACGTGACCGAATTAATTACCGTATTCAGCGTCCCGTCAGCCCTCAAAGGGGCATATGCTTCATTACTTTTTCTCATCTGTTACAGGAGGCATGGGGGCTCCTTATATAGCCTCCACAGGGCCTCCAAGTCCCACCACTGGACAATGTGGGACTAAACAACTGGATGGGGTAACTGGATCCTGGAGGGATCCATTTACCCTCCTACAACACAATAGGCGCACATAACAAATACTCCAACACTCCTCCTCAAGCTAGAGCATGCAATGCTCAGTTTGGACAAACAAAAAGAGACTCAACTCAATGCTACAGGACACTACGGACAATATCAACTCAACGCGCACATTGTTGCGGTCGAGGACGTTGCTTCTCATGCCATGCAAGTGAGGAGGACGAACGGGCTGGAGTGTGAGTCAACTGAAGACTCGGAATCTAACCATCGAGTCTGAAATTGCGCCTGAAGTCTCCTCGTCGGAGAACTGGGTCTCTCCCATCTGGCTCAGAGAATGATACTCTACTCTGGAGTACCTATGATACCACACGAAAATCCTTGACCTCAATGGTATAGGGAATGGTCCTCTGCTCTGGAGTCCCTATGGCTCACATGAAAACTCTGGCCTGACAGCAAGAAGAATGATGGGGACCACGAAACTGAAGACCGCACACTCGTGGGTGTCTGAACTGCAGACTCGGAACAATGATCGTCGAGTCTGAAACCGAACTGTAGAGTCTGATCATCTGGCTGGTCTGGAGACTGATATCTGAATCTGGAGTCTGGATCTAGACCTGTGACTCTACATATATACTCCCCCTTTCTCCCATACTTGTCGGAAAATGACATCGACAAAGTTGGGAGAAGACAAGAATAATGGGGGTACAACAACAACAGAGCCTTCTCCCACAATTAAGTAGGGTCGGCTACATGAATTCTTCGCCTCCATTCAGATCTATCGAGTCAATCCCGGGCTTATATCCACAAAACTAAGATCCCTTTGTATGGTCTCTTTCCAACACTTCTTGGGCCGTCCTCGCCCTCTCTTAGCCGGCTCAACATCCCAACCCTCGCATCTCCTAACTGGTGCATCAGTTGATCTTCTTTGCAAATGTCCAAACCATCTTAAGAGATTTTCTCGCATCTTATCCTCGATCGGAGCTACACTAACTTTCTTTCTGATTACATCATTCCGAATCCGATCTTTACGTGTGTTTCCACACATCCACCTTAACATTTTCATTTCTGCTACATTCATTCTTTGCACATGTTTATGGTTCACAGGCCAACATACGGATCCATAAAGCATAGCAGGTCTCACGGCTGCTTTGTAAAACTTTCCTTTAATTTTTAAACATGAATAATGGGGGTAAACATGAATATTCTCAAAAAATTCGTTGCGGCTTTTCATGATTTTTTTTAAGCCGTCGCATTTTTTTAATATGCCGTTTCCCTTTTTTTTACGGCTACCTCTTTTTTTTTGCGTACGTTTTTTTTAAACTTGTGCGCGCCCTTTTTTTTCTTTTTTTCTATAATATTTTTTTTAACATCAAACTGTTGGCCCAAAGTTGGGCCCAATCACCTCAACCATTTTAAAAAAAAACTCGGCCCACATGGTTCCTTACCAAAAAAAATTTTTTCTTCTGGCCGAATGGGGCTGCAACCGATGGCCCACCATTGGGTCCAAGGGAGCAGCGCACCCCTTTAATTAGGGTTCCCCCAATGGAACCCCTTATCAACCACGACGCCGCCCTTGGGGTTCCCATCGGGGAACCCTTTGTCTCTCGCTTCCTCCCGAGGGAGGTCTCGACGTCGAGCCTGCTGAAGGAGATGAAGCCCGTGCTGCTTGCGAGGGATCTGATGCGTCAAGGAGGAGGGCAGAGGGCTCTGCCTGGAGAACTTGGAGCCACAGGGTTGCAGCCAGACAAGAGAGATCGCCTAGAACCATTAAGGCTCACCGACATGAGCCGCGTGGGAGATACGCGCCACCGCTTGAGATTTGCGAGCGTCTGGGGTTCATGCCACCAAGGTGGAGCCGCCGCCAGAGGGTGGACGCGTCGAGGAAGGAAGGGGCGTTGCGGGGCGCTGAGCTGTGCGCGATGGGCCGTGCCCGATGAAGTTGCCGCAAGGAGGGGCGGCATCGAGAGGAGTATCGCCCGGATTGAGCGCGAGTGCGCCCGTTGCCTGCGCGAATCGTCGCTTGCGGGGGAGCGCTTGGTGGGTTCGCATGTGCTGGAACGCGCGAGGTGTTTCGCCTCCATCGTGCCTCTACAAGGGGCTGAAGGATCGGAAGGTTTGCCCCATCGTGATCATGCCGCAGGAGAAGAGGCTCCCCGCCTTGGAGCTTTTCACAAAGATCTTGGATCTGATGTCTGCCGTTGCTGGAGAAGGGCGCACAAAGCCAGCCACCGCTTGGAGAAACAACACAGACGGCGGTGCTATCCGTAGAAAGTAGGATTACAGGAAACCCTAAATGTTAACTTGACCAATAACTTGAATCACCGAATCTTAAGAAAAAAAACTTCCAAGAACATGACTATTACAATTGAATCTCGAAGAGAATATGAAGATAAAACTTTCAAGAACAAATCCACGAGAATCGAACCCGCTCTGATACCATGTTAGAAAATAGGAAGCGGAAGCGAAAACATGGAAGAAGATAAAGAAAATTAGAATGCGGGATTTTACGTGGAACCCTACTCCGTGAGGAGCGGGATGAAACCACGGGAGAAGCCCTCAAAGGAGCATATGCTTCATTGCTTTTTCTCATTTGTTACAGGAGGCCTGGGGCTCCTTATATAAGCCTTCACAGAGCCTCCAAGTCCCACCACTGGACAATGTGGGACTAAACAACTGGATGGGGTACCCTCCTACAACACAATAGGTGCACATAACAAATACTCCAACACTTTTAGTATTAAGTATAAACTTTAGTTCAGTGCTCATATTGAATCATTGAAGTTGGAACTTGATATTTCGTCTATTAGTGGCTTAATATTAATTTTTTTGAACTTCAATGCTTTCATCGCTTATGTTTTGTATCTTTTACTAGTCTGAAATTATTTTTGAATGTGTTTTTGGCAAAACTTAATATTATTATAGACTTTTTAAGGTATTTTGCTTTATTTTTACTTATTTTTTCAAAAAAATGAGGCTTACGCCTCGCCTCAATTTTGGGGAAAACGCATCGGACCGTCTCACGTCTTTTTAAGCCTACCTCCAGGTGTCGGTAAACAAGTCTGAAGCACTCGACGGACTAAAGGCCATCATCAGATAGAAGGCCGTGTAAGATTTTTTAAACCGTAAATGTCCATAAGCCCAAGATCAGTGATCTGCAAAGTGATGAGAACTCTCGCATGTTGGCAGTACCTCCAGAAGGCATAAAAACTCTGCAAGGGAGCTGGCACCCGGCCTCCAGCACTCCCTCATGGAAGCCACTGCATAAGCTGCCAAAGCAAACAAACGAGGGGAAACAAGCATGTAACAACCCCTGACCAGTCCAGTCATCAGTCCAGAATAAAAAACGACAATCACTAAGAATTGGTCGCAAAAGTAGGATCATCCGACGAAACACCGAGCAAATTCACTTCCAAAAGTTGGAAGGCCTAAGAATAGCAGTAACCTGAGAAGAAAAGATCCCAAGAAAAACCATCTATAGATCGCAACGTTCTATATAGCAGATCAAACCCGCCTCCCCATATTTTGATCACCCACTTCGCCAAAAGAGCATTGTTCATCACCTCCAAACTTTGATCTCCGGCCTACCATCCTCTTCCCTAAGTACCATACTTCCAACCAACCAAAAGAATCCTCTGAGACTCTCCAAAGGTGGAAAAACCACCTCTGCATCAACGCAGTTATCTTCACATTCACCCCAACAGGCAAAAGGCGAGTAGACAAATAGAATACATGAATAGCCGACAGGATCATCTTCAATAATAGGGGCTCAGTCCACCTATCGCAACCTTCTACCCACCAACGACAATTGGTAGCACAGACCACTCGAAAGGGGGTGATGGTTGATATTATAATAGTGTGCATGGAGATGCCAAATGTCACCAAAGGTAGTGATATAGCAAGAAGCTGTGATGACAGGGGATGAGCAGTTTGTTTGGAGGTGCTTGCAACATGTTGCTCCTTCCACCCTTGGCAGGCTCTGTGATCTACCTCTTTATTGCTCTCTTCGTTAGGGCCCCTCTCTTTACTCGATATTGTTGGAAAAAGTGAGTAATCTATTATTCCAAGGAACCCTAGACTCTCTTGTATAGAGAAAGGCCTCATGGGTAAAGTACATAAGAGTCCAGGAAATAAACAGAAATTAAGAAACGGTACATAACATAATAACATAAGTCTCTACACTCCCCCTCAAGGTGGAGCATAGATGTCTATCATGCTCAGCTTGGAAGAACATCTCTGGAAGGGTCCTCTGAGCAACAGCTTGGTGAATATGTCAGCAGTCTGATCCCCTGAGCTAACGTGAGATGCAGATATCAAGCCTCTCTGGATTGTGTCTCTCGTGTAGTGGCAGTCCACTTCGATATGCTTTGTTCTTTCATGGAATGCTGGATTGTTGGCAATAAAACAATGATGCCTGATTGTCACACTGAAGCTGCATGGGTAAAGGTACAGCTATATGTAGATCTTCTAGCACAGCTCGAACCCACATCATCTCCGTGTTTGCTTGCGCCATGGCCCTATATTCAGATTCAGCACTGGACCTTGCCACAACAATTTGTTTCTTGCTTTTCCAAGAAACCAGAGAGCTCCCAACAAAAACGGCAAATCCTGAAGTAGACTTTCGATCCTTAGGGCACCCTGCATAATCTGTATCTGTGCATGCTGAAATAGATAAATCTGTGCCCTTTCGAAATAGCAACCCTGAGCCTGGAGAAGACTTTAGATACCTCAGTATCATGTATATGGCATCCATATGACTTGTCTTGGCTGCTCCATAAATTGACTCATCCGGCTTACTGCAAAAGCAATATCGAGTCGAGTTATGGTGATATAAAGGAGCTTACCCACCATCTCTCTATATCTCCTCTTGTTTACTTCTGCAGTGTCATCGTCATACAGCTTCATGCTTGGATCCATAGGAGTACTCGATGGTCTACATCCAACCATGCATGTTTCAATCAAAAAATCTGTAATGTCCTTCCTTTGGGTCATCACCAGACCCTGTGCATTCCTGGCAAATTCCAACCCCAGAAAGTATCTTAGGGTACCAAGATCCTTCGTGACAAACTGACGGTCCAGGAATGCTTTTTCCCTCTCTATTCCCTGTGCATCATCTCCTGTAACCAGAATATCATCAACATAGACCATGATGACAACCGTACCTGTAGAAGACTTCTGAATGAACAACGAGTGATCTGCATTTGATCTTTTGAACCCATGTCGTTCAATCAGGTGGGAAAGCTTCTGAAACCACGCTCTTGGGCTCTGCTTAAGGCCATAAATCGCCTTGTGAAGTCTACACACCATATGCTTCTCCCCCTCGGCATTGAACCCTGGTGGTTGCTGCATGTAGACTTCCTCCTGCAAATCTCCATACAAGAAGGCATTCTTGACATCAAGTTGAGATATAGTCCAGTCACGTACCACAGCAACTGATAAAAGAATGCGAAGAGTAGAGTGACGAGCCACTGGAGAAAATGTAACCATATAGTCCACGCCATAGGTTTGTGTGAAACCTCTCGCGACCAGTCGTGCCTTGTATCTATCTAGACTGCCATCGGCATGGTATTTAACTGTGAATACCCACTTGCAGCTAACAGTGGACGCGTCAGGGGGAGCATTAACCAAGCTCCATGTGCCACGAGATTGTAAAGCACGCATCTCTTCTTCCATAGCCAGCCGCCTGTGAGGCGATGAAAGAACACCTGGGAAGCAAAAGGATAAGACGCGCAAGTCCGTTTCTGCTTCCGAATAGCAATGGGAATATCAACGTATTCGTCCACTGTACTGGATGGTGTAGTCTCCTCCTGCAATGAAGAATCCTGCACATGTACCATATCTGACCCGTCAGTAGTGATGCCATCTGAACATACCTGAGGCGTGATGGATGCCTGACGTGTAGCCTGAGCAGGACCTGACCGACGCGTATAGAATTTTGGTAAAGGTGGAATAGGAGGTTGTGGAGGTGGCGGTGGTGGAGGTGGCGGTGGTGGTGGGGCGTAGCAACTGGAGCTGGAGTGGACTCAGGTGCACTCAAGCTAGGAGGAGGAGGAATATAGACATCATCGCTGGTAGTGGACGAGACCAGCTTGTCACCTGCAGGGGAAAAGTACATAACGGACTCAAAAAATGTGACATCAACACTGACAAAATATTTCTTGGTTATGGGGTCATAACAACGATAGCCCTTCTGAGTCCGAGAGTAACCTACAAAGACACACTTGATAGCTCTAGGAGAGAGTTTGTCAAGTCCAGGAGATAGGAGATGAACAAACGCAACAGTACCAAAGACACGAGGAGTAAGTGAGAATAATTCCTTATCAGGGAAAATGATAGAAAGAGGAATTTTCTCACCAAGGACAGATGATGGCATACGATTGACCAGGTAGCATGCTGTAAGGACAGCATCTCCCCGCAAAGTGATAGGAGCACAACTTTGAATAAGGAGGGTTCGAGTGATGTCAAGAAGGTGACGGCACTTTCTTTCTGCCACGCCATTCTGTTGAGATGTGTAAGCACAGGCGGTTTGGTGAATAATACCCTTAGACGAGAGAAACTGATAGAGAGACTGGGTGCAGAATTCCAATGCATTATCTATACGAACATATTTGACAGTAGAAGAAAAAACATTCTGCACTTCATTAATCAAATTTTTAATAGCATCCCCTGCTTCAGATTTATTCTTTAGAAGAAAGACCCAAGATACACGAGAAAAGTCATCCACCACAACTAGATAAAACATGTGTCCCTGATGATCAGGTACACGACTCGGACCCCAAATATCAATGTGAAACAACTCAAACGGGGAGCTACTGCTCCGACTCTAATGACTAGGAAAGCTAGACCGATGATACTTTCCCAACTGACACGCTTCACAGTGAAATGAAGAACTGGGAGAGATGTCGCATTTTCTGGAGCGGGAGATGGCCAAAGCGAAGATGTCAGATGTACGGAGATAATGGTCTGACGGAATGAGAAGAGATGCCAGCATAAGAGTTCCGGACCAGCCGATAGAGATCATTCTGCTCAGAGCCACATCCAATCACCATGCACGTTAGTATGTCCTGAAAATAAGAGATGAGGGGTCAAATATAGCACAACTGTGCAAATCCTTCGTAATCTGACTAATAGATAACAAATTCATGGAGAACTCAGGAGCATGTAAAACATTCTGTAGATGCATAGAAGGTGATAAAGAAACCTCCCCCTGTCCAACAAGGGGGGAATGAGTACCATCTGCTATCAGCACTGAGCCGCCATGTGGGATGTCCCTGTAGGACTCAAGTCTCTCTCTATCCCGGCAGAGATGATGGGTGGTGCCAGAATCTATAATCCAATCAGATAGATCATGACAAGATGTAAAGGCAGTAGCACTACCTGAGATACTAGCAGCGGCAGACGAACTGGCAGAAGCTGTAGCAGCAACATCTGAAGATCCACCTGGAGAATCAGTAGATGATTGTGGCATAATATCACGTAGACGTGCCACAAGCTCTTCGAATCGGTTATCTGCAGTGGATGCTGACTGGGGCAGTACATGCTCGGCTACACGCGCTGATGCTGGAAACCCATGCTTAGAGTAGCATGTATCCTCCGAGTGGCATGTGCGATGGCAGAACGAACATGGTTGGCGAAAGCGACCTCCTCATCCACGGGGTCCACGTCCACGACCAGAAAACTGGCCACCTCTCCCACGCGATACCGCCATCGCCGATGGGAGTGGAGTAGACGTACTGGAAGAAACTGATATGCGACTGAGCCTCCGGTAAACGTCCTCCATAGGAGGAATGACTGCATCAGCCAGTATCTGAGAGCGAGCTGCCTCATACTCAGGATCGAGTGTTGCAAGTAGTGCGCCCACCATGATAGCATTCCGAAATGTCTTCTGCTGCTCTGGAATCGCCGTGAGTGGTATGGTACTGTATAATTTCTCGAACATCCCTCTCAAGGACGTGTACAATGAGTGAAGTGGCCGGCCATTCTGCTTCATCGTGAATATATCATGCTGGAGCTGTAACATCTTGGTCTCGTTCCACACTTAGAAATACGTAGCGGCCAGAATATCCCACATTGCCTTGGCAGTGGGCTAATGGAGGACATCATTGGCAATCTCCATCGACAGTGTGCTGGACAGCCAAACTTTGGCATAAGAATCATCAGCATCCCAAAAGGCATAGATCCCAGTCTTCTCTCCTGGCTCATCCTCGGTAAGTATATGCTTCTTACCGTTTGACTTCATGAGACTCATGAACTGCACCAGAGCTCATAGTTTGTCCCATCCATCTTGACTATTGGCGCAGGACCTTTGAAGGCACCTATGGAAGGCATATCGACTTTGTTCTCTGACATGTCGCCGTAGATGAAGAACTAGGGATTGTAGACCAGAAACAAGTGTCTACAAAGACTTGATCGGATTTGAGTGCATATGTAGACGTTACGCACTCAAATCCATGGAGATAGAACGGCCGACGAAAGAGGGGGCATCGACGTGGAAGGGGAACCCGGCGGTGAGGGTCCCCTACCTTGGGCTTCAATCGGTGGAGTAGAGAGGCAGGGCTCGACGGCGAGACAAGGAGGCCGGCGGTAAGGAGGGGCTGTGGCGACGAGGCGGGGAGGGCCCGACGGCAAGGCGGGAGCCCTACGGCGAGGAGGGGGGCCAGCGAGGAGGAGGGGGCCCTACGGCGGCGGCGACGGAAGGGTGGTGGAGAAGGGGAGAGACGGCGGTGGAAAGAGCCTAGGGTTAGGGTTAGGCCCTGTGCTCTGATACCATGTTGGAAAAAGTGAGTAATCTATTATTCCAAAGAACCCTAGGCTCTCTCATATAGAGAAAGGCCTCATGGGTAAAGTACATGAGAGTCCAGGAAATAAATAGAAATTAAGAAAAGGTACATAACATAATAACATAAGTCTCTACAGATACAACATTCATGCTCGATGGTTGCCCACTCATGCCTAGCAAGGCTAAGAGTGTTTAGTAGTAAGCCCCAATTCATCTAACGTGCTTGGGGTCTTTTGTTTTGGTTAGATCTATAGAAATACCTCGAGTCATCCACACCCGATTCCTTTAACGCATCGATTTGGTTCATCGGTATGATAAAAAAGTCTCATATTCCTCCTTTGTACTTTCTTAGTAAAGGTTGATGAGTAGGGGAATCGCCATAATGTGCTCTTTTAGATTTAAGAGAGAATAAGCATTTATTTCATGATAATATCCTCAGCAAAGAAACTCGGTAATGTGCAATTTTACAGTTTCAAGGCAAAGGGGCGCATAATTAAGAGAAGTCGAGGTTCCAAGCCCAACAAAAGGCCTTATAAGAGATGGGAAAAAAGACTAAGGATTGTCGAATTAGATGACATGGGATATCAATGAGGTCTCCTTCTAGCGTAGAATGGTGATCTCTTCAATCTTGAATATTCGCATTTAGGATGAGATACCTTGGTGTATGTTATTTATTGATGATATTGTTTGGAATGATAAGACTAGAGATGGAGTAAATGAGAAGCTTGAGGTTTGGAGACATGTATTGAAGACAAAAGGATTTCGCATAAGCAGGGCTAAGATTGAATATCTGAAGTGCACCTTTGATCGCAACAATGATGAAGGAATTGATGTGAAGATTAGTGACAATAACATTCAGAAGAGAGATTCTTTTAGATACCTAGGATCTATTTTGCAACATGATGGGGAAATTGATGGAGATGTTACTAATAGAATAAATGCAGGATGGCTAAAGTGGAGAGGAACCTCTGTTGTTCTCTATTATAAGAAAATTCCTTTAGAAATCAAAGGAAAGTTTTACAAAGCAGCTGTGAGACATGATATGCTCTATGGATCTGAATGTTGGCATGTAAACCATAGACATGTGCAGAGAATGACAATAGCAGAAATGAAAATGCTACGGTGGATGTGTGGACACACACGTTAAGATCGGATTCGGAATGATGCAATTATAAATAAAGTTGGTGTAGCTTCGATCGAGGATAAGATGCGAGAAAACCGCTTAAGATGGTTTGGTCATTTGCAAAGAAGGTCAACTGATGCACCAGTTAGGAGATGCGAGTTTTGGGATGTTAAGCCGGCTAAGAGAAGGAGAGGATGGCCCAAGAAGTGTTGGAATGAGACTATACAAAGGGTTATTAGTTTTTTGGATATAAGCCCGAGATTGACCCAAGATAGATCTGAATGGAGGCACAAAATCCATGTAGCCGATTCTACATAATTGTGGGAAAAAGCTTTGTTGTTGTTGTTGTATTCGCATAATAGTAAAAGCTCTTTAGTGTTACTCAGGAGGCAGTCGGGTGCCTTCTAGTTTGTGGTCTCGACAGTTTATGGTCCGACTAAGGCTTCTAGAAGGGATCTACTTTGGCTAAACTAAGGGAAGTCAAGTTGAAGTTTCTAAACCTATCTAAGGTGGTGGGGGGGGGGGGGGTTTCAACATCACCTTGTTGCCTCACACTTATAATGATTTCTACATTGCTACAAGATGTTATTACAGTTTTAGTTGTCTTCATTGCAGAGTTTTTCTAGGCGAATGTCGAATCACAGGCCCTCGCATAGGTTTTAGAAGAGGGGATTCGTTTCGTGTCTTGTTTTCATTTTGAGAGGTCTTGACTACTGAAGATTACTTAGAAGAGCTTGTTGTGGATGTTGAGGAGATACACAGAGTGTGTTAGGCTCCAAAACTTTTACAATGGCAATGAAATAGAGTGCATTAAGGAAACACATGTGAAAGTTCAAGAAATCGGTTGGGATCATTGACCTCTTATGCAGAGGAGGTCAAGGAGTGATTGGGGCAACAAAAGGGCTAAAAAAGGAGGCATCTGGATGATCGAAAATAAGAGATTCAATGAAGTCAATGGTCTTTACAATCTTGGCTGAAATATGGGAATGCAAAGATAGTATTTGTTTCCACTCTATTATAAGTGGTCATCGATAAAGAGAATCATTCTATCGATTAAGGCATCTTGTATCTAAGTTCAAGGTGACAAGTAGGTCAAGCATGCTATGGTGATTTTATTGTTAGTTCAACCGACCGTGGTGTGAGCTAGCGATGATGACAGGGAGATGTGTGAGTGAATTTAGAGCAAGTGGACCAATTGGTTGTGGGCTTATCTGAGAATTGATATATGAAGCAATAGCGGCTTTCTTATTTTCTTTATCAAAGAATTCAGGCTGGTGATAGGATTAGATGTTCAGAATGTCGTTGAAGGTTTCAAGACTAACAATTCTTAATTCGGTAGATTAAATATGGCTTTGATTTTCCTGCTCACGGTGAATAAGGTTTCATTAAGAGTTGAGGACTACTCGCCTATTGCTTTGTCATACTCCATATATTTAATTGTAATTAAGCTCTTGATCAATAGAATGCATAGTGTTCTTGATGACCTTGTTGGATCTCAATAGACAACCTGTGTACCGGGTATATTGATGATGGATAGTGTGGTGTTGGAATATGAGACGGTGGCTGAGTTGAAGAGAAGGCAAGTGTTCGTCTTGCTATGGATGGCAGACTTCTCCATGGTATGCAACATTCTTAATTGGAACTCTTACCTAAACTTGACTCTAATATCGCATAGAAGTAAAGAATAAAAACACCACATAGATGAGGCAGACAGTTGTGCTGAAAATCATCCACGATGAGAGGGAAAAAATAGCTGAAGCAGTGAAGCTTGTTCCCTCTAGGGATAGGCATTTTGCCTTCTCTTGCGAATTTAAAATGGGGGGTATTACAATATTTTATCAGATTCTAGAATAATCCACAACCAAATATCCATTTATTTGTTTTAACAATTAACATAATATTGACTCTACACAACAAAAGAAAAACTAGCAACTTACAAATCAGGATTGGCATCAATCTTTGCAGAAAAAATCCCACCAAATGCATTCACGGAGCTCATTATCCTATCAACAACCACATCAGTATCAACGTTGAAATAGGGGCTGTACGATGAAATGCTGAAGATTCCACGCCATGTACTCGTTGCCTGTTCATTTTGCTCTGCACACATAAACTACGAACTTAGAGATATTGACAGAAACTTGCTTGTCTTGTGGAAGGATCAAGCAAGGATAGTCAACAAGCAGAAGTGACATGACTACTTAGACCTCAAACTGACCGTAGCATGTTCACAACTTAGATAAAATTTTGACCATATCACAAGTTAAGATAAAGTGTTAGAATAACTACTGAAGCTATGATGTGCAATAAGTGCAAGTGGAGCTAAACCTTCCATCACATGTAGTTCTTCTCGCAGTATAGTTAATAACATCAACAGGAACTGATCTTGAAATAGCTTGAATGTGCGATCATGTGTAAGCAAAGGTAGCCCGTGATGAAAAGAGTTCATTCCATTTTAGAAATAAATTAAAGATGCAATCAATACATTGTAGAAGGAACAAAAGCATTAGTGTCAGAATTAAAAAAAAAAAAGATAATTATTGAACAAGAACAAAATGGATGCTATAGAAGGAACAACTTAGTCGGATGACAAAGAACACGAATAACAGACCCAGACATTCATTTTTGGATGTGCCCAACGGAATTTTGAGATGTCAATGCCCTTTATATCCATGTTAAGTAGTCTACATATACAATATCACAACAATGACGATAAGATTGCATCACTAATTTTAGTTTGTTTGCGAACCCAACAAATGTTGTTTCTTTCCATTCACATTAAGAATATTGTAAAACATACCCGGCAAACTTCCAGGAGATTGATATCCTACATTTCTTGGTGGATATGCTTCGGATGAGCTCCCCGGAGCCTGAAATCCTACATTTCCGGGCAGATATGCACCGGGTGAGCTCCCCGTAGCCTGAAATCCTACATTCCCAGGCGGATATGTACGCAAGTTTGCAATGGGAGCTGCAAAACACAAACGCAAGCTAATCTTCTAAACCAGAGGACAATCACAAACCAAATTCTACACAAAGGAACTCTTACATTCACCAGCAATGACCCGCTTGTCATCCACTATCACAGCCTGAACAAAAAGCACAAAGTTCATCACCACCACCACAATCATCAGTTCATCACATTCTTGTAGCGAGAACAAGAGATCCAAAAACAATCCAACAAACTAAATAGGATCACGAATCTCTTGTGCACGGAAACCTCACATGCAATCACATATTGCGTCCTCATCTGACTCAAACGCGGCGAAATCGATCTGCCTGCGGGAAGATCGCAATCGGGAACCGGAAATCGGATCGAATTCGACCTAAAATCGAGCGACAGAGAGGGAAACGTCGATTTTCGCGCGAAATCGGAAGGGATTAGGGCTTACGGGGACGGAGCCGAGGAGGTAGCTGGAAGGGAGGGCGTTGTAGCCTTCATCCATGGCGACGGGAAGATGGCAAAGTGGACTCGAATGCAGCAGCAGCAGCAGCAGCTCCAGCCAACAGCCGGAGACCAACTATATATATACAAATGGGATCATGATGGGAAGGTTTGGTGGAACTTGTTTAAGCAATAAATTAAAAGAAACTTTAATGATAATTAAGGCTTCTAACCCCACTTTTAGGTTACTTTCTTTGTTTCCCTTTTTTCTTCTAGGCGAAGATATCTCAAGCCTCAAGGTATGCAAAGTAGGGAAGAAAGTAAGATAGTTGCATGATTGATTGGTTAGACTCTACCTTATTTGCGCCCAAATATTTGATTATGCTAGGAAAAGAAAAGGTTGAGTCAATCAAGATGGATGGATTTCGATACGAAGAATTATCCACTAAATGCATTTTGTTATGAAGTTGTAAGAAGTGAACATAGATCGATCGAAAATAATAATATTTTATTGTTAAGATTGTTGTAGCGACGATTGGGATGTTTGACAAGGTACGGACGAGATGCCCTTAGATTATTTTGAATGTTTGTTTGGTGGAATAAATTAGTTGTTTCTTATTATTGTGATCAATATAAAATGCCATATTGACGTAGGATGAAAATGATAAAATAGTCTCAAAATGGAGATTTTGAAAACTTGATGTATATTTAAAACTAGTCATAGGTCCTTCATGGTTTGCATATTGAATTCTAATAAGAAAGTAAAAATTGAAGTTGTGATTGTTGTATAATTAAGATTATATCTTACCCATAAAGTAATTTTTTTAGAGTTCAAGTTTATAAGTAAGATCTTTATCATATGAATAAAGTTTATAGGGACAGGAATATAGTTTATAAAGTTTTTAGTGTTCATGGTATAAAAATCTCATTTTTGTTAAACATTTATGCACCTCCTATAGTGTATTCGAAGCCCAGAAATGCTCAATGGATGTCTTCCATGATGACAAGGGTCGTTTCAATCTCACCTTCTACAGCTCCACCCTCCGTACAACAAAAGAGGAAGAGGTTAAGGGGGCTTGTGGTTTACCACCACACTGGGCACCGCCTTCAATTTGTCTTGCTTCCTTTCTGATACATATGTGAGCTCCTTGCTCAAGTGTTTGCTATTCACATCAACAAGAAATTCGAATTGGAGAGCTGAACTAGGGAGAAAAACATCCTCCGCATGTAGACAGTGCTTTGCAACATGTTGCCTTTATTTGTTAAAATATGTTTCTTTTTTTCCTTATCCATAGTAATCCTTATAATAAATGCATCTTAATTGGTATTTTTACGATTTTACTATTTACTAAAAAGCATGTGAAATTTTAGTTTATGCGTGCCCTCCTTGATAATTGGATGACATTAATTTGTAATCTACTTGGTGGATATGGAGATCTTTGCTTACAGTTTGCTAAAAGTCATTGTATTTCATTCGCTTTCGTGCCCACTATAATTATTTGACATTGTGTTTATAATTGATGGTTTTATTTTTTAGTTGGGACAAGAGGCGAAGAATGTGGAGTTCCAGATGAAAATCCATGGCGCTATGAGAGAAGATGGTCTCATTATCCCTTGTGCTTCACGCTTTTGCTAGTCGTGACATTTATGATGTTGTTGGTGTCTGTTTTGTGGTGCAAGACATAACCAGCCATTAGCAAACCATGAACAAGTTCAACGGGATTGAAGGTGACTACATGGCAAGTGTACAGAATTCAATCCCTCTGATTCCATCCATCTTTGGTGCTGATGAATTTATATTATATTCGAAGTTTCAATAATGACCAAGCTGACTGGGTGGCAGAAGGAGGATGTCATGGATAAGATGTTCTTAGGAGAGATTTTGTTATCCACATGGCTTGTTGTCGACTCAAGAACCATGAATTTCTTGTGAACCTCAGTGTTGTGATCAACAATGCAATGACATGACAAGTGGTTGAAGATGTTTCATTCAAAGATTTATCGAGAAGGGGGGAGCATGCTTAGTGTCTCTTATCTGTTTCCATGAAGGTTGATGGGGAAGATTGTAATCGGTGTCTTTTGCTTCCTACACATAGGTAGCCAAGAGCTGCAACAAGTGGTGCATGTACATCATCTATCCGAGCAGACAGCTACAAAGATTATGAAGGCACTATAGTTTGTAAGGCATGAGATTAGGAGCCCGTTGTCTGGTACCATGTAAACATGGCAAATGCTGGATGCGACTGATCTTGGATGGTGAAATTTGGGTCAAAAGGGAGGAATTGGGTGGAGGTGGTTGGCAGAGGGGAGGGTGTTGATTCGATGTGGGGTTGGTAGGAGGTGTCGGCGGCTGTGAATGGGATTGGGGGAGGGGATGACGGTGGGAAAGGTTGATCGGGGGTGGGGATTGTGTAGAGTAGGGGGGTTGGGGAGTTAGGCATGGGTGGCTAATGAGCAATGATGGTGATGATTGTTTGCAATCGTTCTTGAGGTTGAATATAGGGGAAGGAAGGAAGAAGTAAAAGAAAATTATGAGAAGAAAGAAGAAAAAGAAAATTGCATTGTACCTTAGATCTCTCTTTCAAACTACCTTTGTGTCCATGCATTAACGTCGGTTTGCGAGGTGGATGAACGAAAACTAACCCAATTGCACAAGTGATAACGGTGAATTCCAATGGGCAGATACACTCATTTAGTTTAGAAGTCCATTGCTCGTGTCAATACTTTTAAGATAATACGTATTCATATGTTAATGAACTTTATCAATCTAAAAATTTTCAATTTGTAAAGGTCTATTAATTCAAAAATCACATATTACATGGTTGTTTAAGTGCATAATACTCCTAAATTAAAATCTTTGTATTTCATATAGTGGATCATGTCAATAAAATTCGTTTTCAAGCACCGACCAATACGCTTGGATGAATATGTTTTGACCTCCTAATAATGGACTCTAGTTTTATCGTGGTAATCCGGATTGATTTAGATCATAAGAATCGTAGACTCGTAGACTGTATGTCTCGACAATATGGAAATATATGAGAATAATATTAAAAAAACATGGTTTTTCCGCATCATGGTAATAATATTAAAAATTATGATATTTTCGTGTCATGGGGGGACAATAGATTGCATCATGGGAATAATATTACAAAATTATGATCTTTTCGCGTCATGAGGAGGACCATAGATTTTGTTCTGATAACTTGTCGAACGTAATTATTTTTTATTCTATTATTTTTAATAATTATATCTGATAGATTATGTTTGAAGTAAAAAAAATATTTCAAAAATTATATAAACAAGGTACAGTAACATGTAATTTAATAAATATTACATCTTTCATCGAATTTAAATTATACATATAGAGTACTTGAGGGTTTGGGAGGTCAAGTCTCGTCCAAGCCTCTTCCTAAAGCGTAATGCATTCGGTTATTACCTCATTTGGTTGTAGGTTACCCCGGGTAACCTGGTTGCCCCATAACTCTATCCCTACATTCGTAGATTGGAATTAATTGTATGAACTCCACAATTTATTTGTTTGGTATTTTTTAACCATGTTCAAATAAAAAAGTAACATCAAAAACATATTATGATCATAAAAAAAGTCAATATAACACATAATCTATGTGGCATCACATTGAACAATCTAGTAACCAAATAGACCGAACTGCATGATGTCCTTCCCTCTTTGATTCACTTAATTATAGTTGCAAGATACTATAATAATAAGATAAATATTTATTTAAATTCTATTACCAATGAGGTGGAACAAAATAACCTCATCAGACTACCGTAACCCCCTTCGCGAATTCTTGTGAAGAATTAGACTTAGGCTGCTTGACGGATTGATCCGCGAACTGCAGAATCATCTTGGTTGGCTTGAGCGATCCTAATCGAAATTCTGTGAGCAGCCAGGGCCGTCCCTGAGCCTTGTCATGAGGTGCAATGGCCCAGGGCCCCGTAATTTTGGGGGTCCATCTTTAAATTGGCTACATATAGTTAGCTTTTATTATTTTTATTTCAAATATTAGGTATAAAAACAGATCAGATACAGATCAGATATGGCTATTTCTCTATCCATATTCGCTTCATCTCTATCGAATACGGATACGGATATGCATTCGTATCCTTAAAAATACGGATACGGATACGGATCAGATATTTATCGATTCCGAATATGGATCAAATAAAGAGCGAACCCGATATAGATTAAATAAAAAGCTAATCCAAATATTAATTAATGAAAGAGTGAATCCAAATATGGATCCAATAAACATGGAATCCAAATACGGGTCTATTAACGATCACATACGATTACGAATTTATATTTAATCAAAGTTTACAATGATTTTAAAAATTGACAAGAAATATAAATAAGTTGCATCGTGACAAAAGGGATCGTCGAGGTGACATGTGTTCTTAACCATAAGCAAAAGGGGGGATATAATTTTGTAACTTTTGTTTGTGCCCATCCCCAGATAAACGGAATTTGATTAATATCATTGATATATTATATTATATATAATACTAATATAATAGTATGAGATTGTGTCTTATATTATATTAATTAATATAAAAATAATATTAAATGTTTTATTCTGATATCTGGATCTGGATATTCAAGCCATTACCATATATGCATCCATATCGAAAACTTTTTACAATCCACATCCATATCTGATCCATATTCGATTAATATTTGGATACGGATATCCGTATCTGATAATTTTTCGAATACTGTAAGTGGGTATTCAGATATATCCGTATCTGTTTTCATCCATATCAAATACCAATCCAATATATAAATGGCTATACATGTCCATTAATTATTTACATTTGCATGTATCATTTGACTCTTCATATTCCTAAATGCCTAAAAAGCCTTTGGGTTCCTAATGCCACATTAATACCTTAAAAGTTAAGACCACACATTGAACTTAAATGTGTCCTTTGGAGACAGATATGACCTCCTCTTCTTGTGATTTGCGATTTCTACCACTGCTGCAATTTTCTCTGCTTTCAGTTTATGATTAATTGTTATTGATGGGCACCCGCAAATAACAACCACAGTTAGTGGAATTTTTTATATTTGTATTGTATTTTTTTCCCTTAGAACCACAAATCACGGTTATTTTTTGGATCCGCACATCTACTCACCATATTGGTGTAATTGTAAATCATCTCTTATCTTTTGTCTAAGAAATTACAAAATTGAATGTTATTACACATTGTAGGGGATTGAGAACTTGGCGTTAACCACTTGAATTGTTGTTATTTTTTTTACAAAAAAATCATCTCTCATTGCTCAATCACATGACATACGTTTCCTTTTTCAAAGTTTGTGTTGTCATTATAATCAGTTTTATCTTTGTGGTAACCAACAAATAATCTTTTTGTGGTAACCACTAAAAATATTTTATGGTTGGATTGTGAATAACCATCAAATAATTTTTTTAGGTAACTTGTTTTGTTTTCCGTAAAACTAAATCTTTATTATTTAATTTAGGTTTCAAGATTAATGGTAGTTGTGATTGAGAAGTTATTTTATTAACATATACATGTTTGGACCTTGGACTGTCAATAGAAACTATCAGCCTGGCATGATTACCACTATCAAATAAAAAAACTGATGATTTGATTATTTTTTCCATAACTATTATTTTATTGTTTGTTTAAATCATATATTATTTTTATTTTAATTAATTATTTAGTGCTTCTTGCTTGAATATTATTATTCTCTAACCTTTTTCCCCTGCTCATATGATATGGAAAATAGACATTAAGAGATGAAACTCTTAATTTTTAAATATTTCGTTATTGTAATTAATAGATATATGTGCTTCTGTGCTTGAACGTTCTCAAAAATCCCAACTTGAAAAAACACATGCCGTACATTTTTTGCTAGCTATTGCCTATAGCTTTTGTTTATATTTACGTTCCTTGAGTTGCATTATATCCATAGATGTCTATTTCAATTGTAGAAATTATTTTTTATAATTTTAATTCATTACTTATTGTTTGATGCTCGTTGATCATAAATATATATAGTTCTTTGTAAAATTTAAAGAACTTTATTTATAAGAAATTTAGAAATTAAAAAATTATTTTTTATAGGGGCCCTTTTCTTCTCTTTTGCCCAGGGCCCATGAAATGTCAGGGACAACACTATGAGCAGTGATACTGGTAAAAGATTGATAGAAGACACACTGTCAAGCAAAGTGTGCTCGAACTCCTGATTAAAAATGGTGCATCTGATGAGTGATGCTCCCTTGTCTTTCTTCTTGTGTGGGATATTGCTGATGGCATTGACTGTGATCATGGTGAGGATATGCTTATCAGGTTTTTATGCCTAGTTTTGTGGAGCTAGCGCTTTGTTGTACATGCTTCTTTAATCCCTTGTTTCATTGTAGTCATGTACTCCATGGATTACAAATGCATTTCTAGGATCGAGTTTTGCAAAATTTGGACTATTTCAGGATCAGACAAAATATTTTTCATTTTTTTACTATTTTTGATTTATTTGTTGAAGGAAAAGGCATCTCTACACCATCAAAAATATTTTCATTCAAATTTTTATCCATATATTTCTTTACGTATAGATGGTAAAAAGGAATACAATCATCTAAATGTTATGGACCATAAATAACAATCTCGTCTCCATCGATTGACTTTGGTTCAACTATCGGGGCTGGAATCTCCAAGGCTAGCGTGTCTTTACCGAGAATGTTGCTCTCTTTTTTGTGTCTTTTTTGTATTTTCTTCATTTTTTTTATTTTGGTATCTAGTACTTCTCCTAAAACTTGTGTTGTCTCTGATGTCAGCATGACTGATGATTCACCATCGGATGCTTTGTTCTTTCCTTTTGTTGTCGAGATGGCTAGAGTGTCCTACCACTCATGAGATGTACAACATTAGATAAAAAGATATTATTTTCAACTGAATTGTGTGGGGCACTGCAGGCTACCTGCTCCTTACGATGGAAATTATTCAGATTCGCTTCGACCTGGGTCGAGATGACAGTTTTGGCGGTCATTAGGCCCATCGATCTTCTAGCTCATCTCAATCATGTTCTTGATGAGCTGGGACAAATAGTCTAGAGCTAGGTTAAATGGGGCAACCTCAAAAGGTTCGACCTGATGAGACCGGTGATTCTGCTGGTAGGAGGGAGGTTGTTGCTGGTAACTCTGAGAATAATGAGGAGGAGGAGGAGGAGGAAGAGAAGGGTATGGCAGGTACTGCGGAGAGGAGTACTGGTGATGATACTGAGCAGCCGGTTGTTGGTACTGCTAATTGTGGTATCCATACCGCAACCAGTAGTTGTTCTACCTCCAGTTGTAACCATGTTGCGGAGACTGTTGGTGGGTTGGGTTGGGCTGGAAATTCTGCCCCCTTATTGTTGGTGAATGATCGGTTGGCCTAGTTCTGACTTTGTAGTTGTCCCTGAGGATGGGTCAGTTGTTGATCATTACCTGAGAATCACGACTTAAATAGGGTCACACGGTTTCACAAGGCGAAACCATAGTCGATGTGTTGACCGCTCAATCAACCTCAATTAATCAGCAATTAACCCACAATATATAAAGCAATGAACAACAAAAATGCGGAGTTAACATTTATTGTTCTCTACCATAAGATGCATAGCGACTAAAGCAAGTAGAGGTCGAACCATAAAGAGCAAAATGGGTAGCCTATGGTTATTTACGTACAACCATGTCAAATATCCTGTATATGCATATATCTTTTTGTGGGTTTTTTATTTTATATTTCTTGTTTTATTTTTGTTTTATATTTTGTATTTTGTTTTTAATTTTGTAATTTTATTTTTTCTATATTTTCAAATTTTATATTTCTTATTCTTAAATACATATATAGGATATATAAAGTTAGATATATAAATACATAATATATTTATAAATACTAGTAAATATGAATAAAATGGAGCAAGTAATTTATTTTTGGAATTTATATGTTTTCTAGTATTTTCGTATTTTTCTAGATTTTTTTGCTAATTTTTATGAAATTTTAAAGTAAAGAATATCCCAATTCATGAATTTAATAAATACCCAAAATTGATTTGAATGTTAACAACAGTAAATAAGGTCCAAAATTACTCAAATCAATTTTAATATACAAATATTTATATGAAGAAACTTATAAAACATAAAACCATATTTTTGGATTTTTTATGATTTTTGGATTTTTATAAAAGATTTTTGGATTTTTCAATTTTTAAGTTTTTTTCCCATTTTCAGTGATTTTTAGTCTGGAGTTAAAATATAATAAAATAGACAACATGTAATTTTTTGGAATTTTTAGAGATGTTTGGTATTTTCTAAGCTAGATAATATAAAAAAGCTCCTATTGATTTTTAATAAATAGTTAAAATACCAAAAAATGCAAACTAAATTCGTGCCATGAAAGAACATGGCAAGAGGCATATATCCCTATTTTTGCGAATTTTTAGGAGCATAATAGATATTTATAATAAATAGGTGAAAAGCATAAAAATACAAGTCCTTACAAGGGCATAATTGCAAATAAAATAAACTTCAGGGATTAAAATGCAATTTTGCCAAAAAAATTTACACCGTATATTTAATTTTATTAATCTATTTAACAACTACAAAAACTGCTAGGGGCATACATGCAATTTTCCCAGCTCACGTGGGACGACACGTGAGTTGAGCTGGACATGACCAAAATGCAATTAAAGTAAGTACATGGGTCTTTTTACAAAATTCCCAATTTATTCAACACGTTATAGTTTATTTACAAGTATGAATAATAAATACAAAAAGCGAGGTATGGATTTAGCAATTTACCCCTTAAGGCACACCATCTGACGGTTGAGTGTGGCCCACTTGCCAGGCATCATTCTCTCCTGTCTTGATGACACTTTGCTGATGGATTGTTCAGATTAGATCACAGGGAGCGATCGGATGGTTGTGATGTGGCTGATCCAACGGCTGCTACTGCACCCGGCGCGGCTAGAAGATCCAACAGCGGGGAAGCAGCCTTGAAGAACAGGTCAACAACTTGCCTGAGGCGAGTTCCGATCCGACTTCATGGGATGCTCCGACCTTCTGGAAGGCTCAGAGGTGATACAAAAGAGAGCTTGGGCTCCTTCGCGTCAGACGAGGGTGTTAGTAGGATCTCTGGAGCTCAGGTGACGGGGAACGAGCTCGATGAAGTTCGAAGCTCCAGGAACATGACCTTGAGTTTAATTCGACCCTATCTGGGCTGCTTGGTCTTCCAGCAACTACAAGAAGCTAAGGCACAACACACAAGAGGTCCTAGGGACCCTTATTGGTTGAAATGGGTGTGAGATGAGGTGAGGGTGGAGGTACTCCGATGAGGCAAGGGGGTGAACACCTGATCTCCAGATCGGGGGTCGATCTGGGTGAATGAAGATGCGTAGAATGGAGTAGAAGCGAAGTGGGAGGTAATGGAGGTGATATGAGAGTCGGAGGATGAGCGGATCAATGGGAAATCTTGGGCGGCAGTCATGGTGTGCTCGAGTTAGATTGAGGGGATCTAATGATCCGACGAGATCAGCGGATGTAAGGTGGACAATCTTCATTAAGCGTTCGAGGTGGAAGGACCATCAGAGAAGCGTCAAAAAATTGGAGAAGAAGAGGGTCTCGAGGTTCTAACAGGAGTCAGAGCTGAAAAACGGGGAGTTTACTTGAGTCAACAAGGGGGCACGGTGATTGGTCCATGTAGATGCGTTACAAGACAAAACTGTCTTATTATTCGAAAATAATTATTTAAAATTAGTAATTGATTTTATTATTTTTTATTATAAAATAGAAAATATCTATTTTTAATGTAATATTTATGATTTTTATTTATTTTTGTGAGGGTATTTATTGGTAGTTAATTTTAAGGGGTTTATTCATAGGTATATTCATCTATATTTTGGCCATTTTATTTTTATTTTGTATAATTTATTTTATCATTTTATTCTTTTATTTTATATATTGATAACTTATTTTAGGTATGCAAATATGTTTTTATTATAATTTTTTGATGTGATACATATGCTTGATTAAATAAATGTGTTGAATATATAGGTTTTAGGAGCACCATAGATATATTTAATAAATAGATAAAAGCTACAAAAATACATGTCCTGGCAGGGGCATAAATGCAATAAGAATAACCATCAGGGTTCATCTGCAAATGTGCCAACATAATAAATCATTTATTTAATTTTTAAAAGATCATTTTATAATTACAAAATTCGCCAGGGTATACCGTGCAATTTACCCATCACGTGGGACTACACGTGACGTAGCCTGGGAGGGATCAACATGCAAATACAATAAAAATCCAGGGGCTTTACAGCAATTTTCACAAAATATACAATGTTAATTTCATTTTATTGGTCTTTTTATAAATACAGAAACTCGTAGGGGTGTCCCTACAATTTGCCCAGCTCACGTGGGACGACACATGAGCTGAGCTGGACTGGACCAAAGTGCAAATACATAAAGTTTGAGGGTCCATTTGCAAAATATCTAAATTATTTATAACGCTAATTTTATTTACATGACTAATAATAAAATACAAAAATGCAGGCAAGAATATGCAATTTACCCCATTATAGGCTGGGTCTAACGGCGCACCTCTCCTCACTTATCCATGTAGCAGCACGAGGTGGCTTGATACCGCTTCGTCGAATAACGGTCTTGATTGCATCTGAGGATCTATCGGACGACTGAAGCGGGGTGATGAACGAACGCCCATGATCCAATATGGAGGCGCCTTCTTCATCTGACGGCAGCTGCTATGTGCGAAGAACGGGGAAGAAACAACTTCCCCGACCTTCGATTGACGATCTCTCCTGCTCCCGATAGTCTCTAGCTATGGCAAGGGTCTCTACACTTCTGGGGAGGTCTTCTGCAACGTCTGTGGGTCGAAAGAGGCTCCAGGACCTCACGGCGAGGTCAGGCAAGCTCCGCGAAAGAAGGACCTCCAGGTATCTGCAAGTCGAGTTGATTCGAGCCCAGCTGGGCTACGTTGGCTTCGTGACCTGCACAGGAAAAAAAAGCACAGCTCGAGGGGGTGCTCGTTGATCGAAAATGAAGCTGAAATGCATAGAAAATGAAGTGGACGACGAAGCTCCGATGATGGATGGTAGATGGACTTTGATTCACATATCTCGAGCAGATCTGCTTGGGTAATAGGGTGAAATGGATGAAGAAATGGTTAGGGGAGAAACTAGAAGTGAAAGCGTGGACGGAGAACGGGTAGCTCACTGTGAAATCGTTCATCGGAGCAGAGCTCCGACGAACTACGAATCCGGCTAATTACGTTATACCTACGAGCTAAAGGCTAAACTATATACATAAATCAAAAGCATGAATGAAAATCTAACTAGAAATAGTAGAAGTGCGCAACTCTTGTACCTGAGCGAGCTCAGGGAGCAGGGCCGCCGGCGTCGGGGCCATGGATGCACCCCTTCCTCCTCGAGCTTCCATCCATCGCAGGGGACCTCCACTTATCACATGGATGCACACTAGACCGAAATGGTGGAGCTTTAGAATTCGGAAAGTGACCAAAATTGCTTGGAGGTTGGGGTCCATTATTTATAAACAATGATATGCAACCTTATTGATCGGGCTAAATCAACAAATCTATCGTATATACAACGGATTTACAAGCTGGGCGTGGCTCACGGATGAATGATGATTATTTTTCATGAAGAGATCGGGGACAAATGATCGGTGGATCATGCGTGAAATCGGCAAGAAAAGTGGGGAGTTGACATTTCTGACGCACAGGCGCACATATGGGACAGTGACTAGAGGTCAACAGTCCAAGCGACGAGATAGGCCCACGTCGGCACGCAAAACGATAAAATAGCAATATTATTCGTATTTTATTTATTTAATATAGTAAATGATTTTATTATTTTTGAGTATTAAATAAAAAATGTATATTATTTAATGTAGTATTTTATTATGATTTTTATTAATTTTTGATGTTATTTATTAGTAGTTAATTTGTAATAGTGTATTTATAGGTATATTCAGCTGTGTTTTGTACATTTTATTTTTATTTTGTATATTTTATTTTATTTTTTTATTCTTTTATTTTATATATTTACAACTTATTTTTATGAGTATAAATATATGTTTATTTTATTTTTATGATGTATTTTGTATACTTAAATAAATAGATATGTATATTTGATATGTATATTTACAGGTATTTTACCTATGTATTATATACATCTTTTTATTTTAATGTATTTTATTGAGTTTTATTTTGGTTTTATATTTTTAATAGAATATGAATAATATTTACAATATTACAAAAATATAAAGAATAAATGAATATGATTCCCTTTTATTTATATACATGTATAATATAGGTATTTTATCTATGTATTTTATTTTACATTTTCTTTTTTAGTTTTATTTTGATTTTAATATGCACATGTCTTATGAATAATACTTAAAAAATTATAAAAAAATAAATTTGTAAAAATAATGAAGGATGAATAAAATTAATATTTTAATCGGCATAACATACAATGAGGGCCCAAAACCTAACTTCCACACAGTAACTCCAAAAAAATATAAAACCACCACCATTAAATAGCTTGTGAAAAGTTATATACAATTAGAAGTGATTTTGATATGTTTTGAGTTTTTATTTTAATGATATGGGTCTGTGAAGTTGGGTTTTTAGCTTTTTTTTGTGTATAAAATAAACACAGTGTATTATTTTTTTAGAAACTTAATTTTGTATTTTTATTTACATTATTATCAACAACTTTCATGTACAAAATTTTTTCATTTTATGTATAAATAATAAAGAATAAAATAGGTGTCAAATCGCATTAATAAAGAATAAAAGAATTGTGTTTTATTGTATTTTGGCCCTTATCTCCCCCTACTTTATTCCTTGTCGACCAACTCAATTCTTGATTTGGTCTCGGGATTTAGGGATATAAAATATTGTCAGTATTTTATTCCTTTTTCTTTTCTTCTCTTTATTCTATAATTTTGGCATTAAAAACCTTATTTTATACATAATAAATACAATAAATAATGAATGTTATTATGCACAATTTGATGTTATTTACATGCAAGCTAGGGTTTTTAAGGCCAAAATGATAGAATAAAGAATGATGAAATGGAGTTTCATCAGACACTCACCCAATTAATTAAAACCGAGCCAAATGTCTATGTGAAGAGAACTTAGTTTTTAATTTATATCCCAGGCAAGTTCGGGGTCAAACATAATGGGACAGAGAAACAACTTCGGGTTAATTTAGAACACTTAGGCCTAGGTTTCCAATGTGCATTTTTTTGTATTTTTATGCAAAATGAATGCGAATGCAAAATGCGGGTGAATTAAGTTAATAAGAAAATACACAACTTAGCCAAATTAATTTTAAAGTGAAATTAATCTAATTTAACCAAATTATATTTTTTTTCAAGAAACCTAATCCAGTGATGAATGCATAACAGATTTTTTGGAATTTTAAGGGTTAAAATGCAACAAGAAAAATACACTTTTTATGGGTTTTCACAAAAAATTTCAGACAAACAGAATGCAAAAATTGTGAAAATTTTACTAAAAGTTAAAAATGATGAAACGAGGTTATAATAATTTTTTGGATTTTTTTGACAATATATGTTTTTTTATGATTTTTTAATGAAATTAGAAAGAATACAATTATTTAATTCTTAATAAATCCACGTTATCAACTTATCTAGATAAAAAATTATCTCAATAAGGTATTTTAATGAGCAATATAGAAGAGTTGGAATTTTGCAAAAATAATATGTGTAGATTTAAATAAAAATCATTTATTAAAATCATTCTACAATTTATTTAAGGCACAAGACAACTCCAATTTGAATGAAATTTGGAAAATAATGAAAGCTTATTTCAAGGCATCATTTCTTATTTTTGAGGAATTTTTGAAACAACCGTGAATTAAATATGAATTTAAGACCATAAATTGGGTAAAATATGAATTTCTCACTAAAATAATTATAGTTAATTACCCGTGCTTATAAAAATTCAAATAAATAGCCAAATTATGGAGAATTAATTACTCAACAAATGATATTTTTCATTAAAATAGATGATGCTAAAAAGATATCCAAATTAAAATATAAACATAGGGTTATCTAAGCAATTACAATATTTAAAATTGAACAACGCAAATTGTGCTTAAGGGCACTTTTGGAAATTTAAAAACTTGACTGGTGAAAATACAATATTTACAAAAAAATCAAAGCAAAAGTGGAACCACCTTCATTCTCAGATGTAGCTAGGGCACAATGTCAGCTTCGAGGCGGGCGACGGTGTCAATCGTGTGCGGGGGCTTGCTGCCGTTGGAGAAGGGTCAAGGTGGGGGAGCATGATCATGCGCGGTGCAACCACGCGTGGTGGAGGCGACTGGTCTAAAGTGGCACGGGTGACACTGTCCGGTATTGGAGCAGTGGCCTGGAGCGGGTGGAAGAAGGTACCACCACCTGCGGCATCGCGGCTGGAAGGTGGGCACAGTGGGTAGCCCACGACCGGCGGTGAACGAGCGGAGGCCGTGACTGGAGTGCGATGGGTCGGGCCACGCCGAGGTGATGGCACGTACGCCTATGCTGGTGAGCTGTGCTGGTGGCTGTCGCGACTGGCGACGAGGAGGGAGAAGCATGGGGCAGCAATAGCTGTCGTGGCTGGCGGGGAGGTTCCAACGGGCAGCGCGGTGGTCGACCGGAGGTGAGCGGTGGCAGTTGAGCGATCGGGGGGGCAGGCGTGCGCCTGCTGCTTCCTCCTGTTCTTCTTTTTTTGTAATTTTTAAAATTTGTTGTTGTGATTTTTATTTTTTTTTGTTTTCAAACAGTGAATGAAACAACCACATGAAAATGAATGTGGACAATGGGTGAAGATGGATTTCGGGAATGCGTATGATGATGGTGGTGGTGATGATGTGGGTTAAGGGAATGATTATGGAGGTAAAAATGATATGAAGATGATGGTGTTATGATGAGTTGGTCGTGATTATGAAAATGAAGTGGTGATAAAACAATAAGGAAGAAAAATGTTAGAAAAAATAAAATGAGAAGATGAGGATAGAAGATTTACCTATGAAGATCGCCGGATTTGCGGAGCAGCTACATTGGACTCCAGTTGTGACCTCGATTCGATTTGGCAAAAAAATCAGAGAAGCTATGCGAGCTTGACGGGAAGCTCGCTACACGGAGACTAACCGCGGATCTCGCCTGCAAGTCGTTATCGCTCAACATCTAAGAGGAGTTGCCACCTCATGGCTTAAACGGTGCTCGAACCTCTCTCTCGTAGAATGACTGCTGAAAATAGAATTGAAGAAGAAGAGAAGAATATGAGGAAAAAGAAGATGAGGGAGTTGGAATAGTGGTGGGGGAGATGGAGTGTAATGGGAGGTTATTGAAAGAAAAAGGAAGTTATTGTAGAGAAAGTAAAAAATAAAAAAAAAGAAAATAAAAGAGCAAAAGTTGGCTACTAAAAAGAGATAAAATAAATGAAATATTTGCACAAACATATCACAAAATAAAAAAAGTAGAAAACAAACAATATGTACTAATTTTTTTGACTTTTTTATTTTAATTTTTTTTGTGTATTTTAAATAAAAGATATTTACAAAATAAAAATAAAATACTAGAAATAAAATAAAATACAAAAATGTTTTTTTAGATTTTTAGTAATTAAGAAAAAGAAAATAAAAAAGGAAGAAAGAAAAACATGTATAATATATACAATGTACGCTAAGTCCCAAAACCCATATTTTGTAAACAAGCTCCGATTTTAATGAAACCATTTTCATTGGATATATAATTTTCCAACTTAAACTTTAAAAGTGAGTTGGTGAATTTGGAGTTCATACAGAGCGGGAATTTGGCCGGGAAGTTGGACTTTACAGCTTTTCCTCTTTGGGATGTAGGAGTACTTGTTTGAGGTGAAATTTATTTTATATTTTTGTATTTTTATATATATTTTTATAAACAGGTCAAAGAAAGAATTGGGTAAAAAGTAATGAAATGAAATTATTAAAAAAATATACAAACGTTGGGTTGTTTACAGGTGAAAACTCATTTATTTTACGACCTTTTGTTATTAATTTATTTTATACAATATAATATATAATAGTTAGTGTATTTTATTTACAAGAGTTATTTTATTAATTTATTGATTTTATGGATATTTATTTGAGATTTCATTCAAGGATTTTACTAAGATTAATATATTGAGATGATGAATCGTTGATTCATCACCCTGTATACTTAAACTTTGTTAGTCCTCGAGCAAATAAAGAATGATTAAGTTTGATTAACCCTTGACTGTGCATGTGAATACAAGACTTGATCAATTGAAGAACTCTCAGTTTTAGTGATCCTAAAATTCTTAGCTGAACCAAGCTCTAGTCAAAAGTATCCAATTTCCCTAATCACCATACTCTCTCTGTATACATATATAATAGGGATAGACATTAAGTGTGGATTGCAGTTACAAGAGTAGAGTAGCAACTTCACCCAAGGTTCCAGTCCAGAAGACTCTCATAAGAACCTGACCCTCAACACTAGGGAATAAATCATTTCTTGCATCCAATCCACTGTCTGTTTAGTTGTCAGACTTAAAAATGTAGATGGAAGGCCAGTTGATGGAGGGCATATGATTGTGTCATTTCTTCTCTCCCTCTCATTGGAACAAGGATCCTCTTGAGTGTCTTATTAACTCAACACATGTATTTTTTGATTGTTGATCAGTGTGTCCATCAAGAGAATTTGGAGTCAACTACACTTGTTTTCCTGGGAGTATACCAGGGTATGTCTCTTTTGAGTATCTAAGATACCTTCAACACCCAAACTTGTATTATTATACGATGCAGAGCCTTTTTGGGTGCTAGTCCGACTCCTTGGTCCTAATAGCATTTGGTCCAAGTGGATACTTTGAAATGGTTGGGAGCGTTCACCTTTGGTGGAAGATCTTTGATATTTGACTTTGTATGGTAAGAGCTTTTCTTTCAACATTTCTTCTTTCTTTCTTCTCTTTGCTTTTGGTTAGCTCCATTGCTTTTACCAAGAGTTGGCGCACTGATCAACAATTTTTAGATTTCATCACACCCTGACACATAGGTAAATGTCAAGAGATAATACAAGAATCATGTTCTCGTATTGGCTAAAAAGGGTCTGACATTAAGGTTTCATGAAGCCTTCATTGATTTTATCCCATCTTCGAGCATCATAAATTCAGGTCCAAACTCAAATTTCTCATCCCAGTTACTCAAGTAAAATTTCAACTCATCCCATCACAACTGCAATCGTGTATGTGAGGTGTTGATCATATTCTTAAGGTAGATACTAAGTGTGCAATATAGCACACAAATCTTTCAAACTAGAGAAATGTGAATAATTAAGTCAAAAACCTAATGAGTAGGGCTGGTTAACTCAAAATCTCAAGACCTCATAAACCAAGTATTCTTGACTCCACTAGTCTTGTGTGAATGTGTAAGTGTCAGGGATTAAACCAACTCATTAGTTAGGTTTTTTTGTGATTTTGATTTTTGTATTTTTGTGAATTTTTTATTTTTGATTTTTTAAAAAGAAAGGAAAAGAAGAAAGAAGATTTTTGTGAAAAAAAGGTTTTTACTATTTTTTTCAAAAGTTTTTTTTGAAAAAAAAGGTAAACAAGAAAGGACACACATTTTTTTTAAAAGAAAGAGGAAGAAATTTTTTTGAAAAGTTTTTATTTGAAAAAAGAATCTTTTTTGAAAATATTTTTGATTTTTTTCAAAAAGTGTATATTTAAAAAAACAAGAAGAGTTTTTTTGAAAAAGTAGAATTTTTAATTTTTTTATTTTTTTGAAAAAGTTTTTTATGAAAAAGTTTTTTTGTTATACCTCTTTTTTACAACAATTTACCCATAACCCCCCGTACCTCTTTTTTACAACATACCTCTTTTTTACAACAATTTACCCATACCTCTTTTTTTTTAAATCATAGATATCATAGATAAAATTGATAATTTACAACAATATAGATAAGATTAATGTGGATAATGCACTATAATCATGGATATTGTGAATGCGGTCCATAATATCATAGAGAGAGTTACTTGCGAATAGGATTCATAACTTAAATAATAATGTGTATTGAATTCACATTAAGAAATTAAATATAAATGTGATTTCTATTTAATTTTGGATGGATGAATATGATTCATAAATATCAATGGTTCATAAATTATATTGAAAATTATATGTTCAATTTATAGAATTCATGAATTATAGAATAAAGAGAATATAACATTCATTGAATATGATTCACAAATATTTTACAATTTATTTGGTTATATTTTATCGATAAACAATTCTATGAATAAAAATTTAATGTAATAAGATTACATTAAAGAAGATTGAAGAGAGAAGCATGATAGACATCCACCCTCCATAAGAGGATAGATGCTATCTCTTTTCCTCATTCTTGGAAAGTGGCTCTCTTCTTTCCTCTTTATTCATGAAAATGAATTTATTTTGAGAATGAATTTTGGAGTAATGAATTAAGAAATGATTTATTAATTCTAAATTCTATTTTACTTGGAGTACAAGTAAAATTATTTAATCTCAACCATTGATCAATAATTAGGAGTGCATCTCCACCATCCAATTTGCTACAAAAGAAAGGCTAACTCTATCTCTTTCTCTACACAAAATAATTTGAAGCAATTACTGCAACAACTCTCTCTCTCTCTCTGCCAGACATCATCTCTCTCTCTCACTCAACTCTTAGGTGGTTGTCCATATAGATTTTTGTTGAGAGCTCCATCGTCATCGCGTTGCCGTCGTGCTGGCGGACTAACTGCTTGTGGATATCCATCTTCTTCTATGCTCGTGCATGTGAAGGAGACATCAGATTTCGTGAGATGAAATCATGAGGTTCTCCACTCGAATCGTCGCTTTGGATTATGCAAAGCACGCATCTCATCCACGCGTCTACAAGTGCTCTCTACGTCAGATCGGACTTGAGACAAGAGGTCTGTTCTCTTAGATACTCGTTGATCGCGATCATGCTTCAAAAGATAACCTTATTACTTATGAAACGACTTGGGAATTCTTCACAGATCATATGGTTTCATCAAAAAATTTTAAGTCCCGCTGCCTCATCGACGAGTATGACTAGTAGACCTAGATCTGATACGATTCAATCTCCACACTTCCGTGATGTGCGAGCTGTAATCCCTCCCTTTATTCCTCTTGTGGATGCAAGAGATTACGAGTAGTAGAAGTTTTAATGAGATAAGCCATTTCATGTACTTGTTTTGCACAATCATACAAGATACAACCAACCCTTTACGTTTGGATAGAACTTTATCCCGTAATTACCCTCAAATGCGTAACGCAAGGTAATTCCTGGCATCTTTGTTCTACTGAGTATGAACTCTTGAATTTATTAATTTTATCAAATATTATTATAAATTTAATAAAACACCGAGGTTCCATAGTGTAGTGGGTAGCACTCTGGACTTTGAATCCAGCGACCTGGGTTCGAATCCCGGTGGAACCTTTTTTTAACATTTTTCTGACTTAAATTTAAATCTAATCACTTCGATAATTATATAGGATAATAATCACCATCAAAATTTATACTAATCCTCCAGAACAGAATGACAAATGAAGAGGTAGGGATACAAACAAGTGCCCATGTAAATGTTGAGGCATCTAAAAAAAGGATTTGTTAGGATTATAGCAAAATATTTCACAAATTACCTTAAAATACATGTACCCAATAGCTTATATTTTCATAACTATTATATTAAATATAATGAAAGATGCGGTGATTTTTTTGTCATGTATATTCGCAATAATTCTCTAACTACAGTTAAAACTGATGTGGTGATTACTAACATGGAAATTTGCCGAATATCAAAGTAATATATATATATATAATTTTAAAAAGATCAACATGTGGATGCCGCCTCCTCTTTTGTAAAAAATATGATGACTTTAGTAATACATAAATAATTTGTATTATAATGTACAATTTCAATGTTTATATTATAATATGCAGTTTTGTATGCGGTTTTAAATTCATTGTGTGCAATTATAATACACATTATATACTTATTCTACTAAAGTGCTTGTGCTTTCTACAAAAAGAGGGCATCCTTTTAGAACTCAAGAAGGACGCATATATTGGAAGGAATCCCTATATGGATATATATTCTTCACACTCATGTTATCTTTCATGTTACAAGGGTTGCTTACTCAGTCATCGTATGTAGCCTCGAAGTGACTAACGACACCTTGAAACCATACTGGTGAGTCTTTCGTATGGAATTATACTAAGAGTAGCAATCAATCAACGTAATTAGTGAGATAAGAATGTGATTAACTTTGTGGCAGTCCCAATAACGTGGTTGTATCCTTCTTCTTCCTACTAAATGACCAAAGTCGGATTAATAACTTGATAATAAAGAAAGAGATTAAGTATAACTATTACTTCTTTTCCACCCAAAAGTACCCACTTCAATGGTCTTACGACAATGCAATACTACCCAAAAGACCATGGTTCAAATCTCTCCTTGTAGGGGTTGACTTAGGTAGCCGATAACCATCGTAAAAAATAGTCGGATTTTTCAACATGGGTTTGAGCAAGTATCCATGTAGCCAACCCTACTTAAAGTGGGAGAAGGCTTTTCTATTTTTATTACTTCTTTCCTGACGCATACTTATTAGTTATACTTATTTGCTTTGTGATCCATTTATTAATGATGTGTTGTTTCGTGATTAATTTCTTCCGCTAATTGCTCTCGTTGACAACTAATTATCTTGTCAGTAAATAATGTCATAATTCTGCATTATTTATATACTTGTTATTGCGTTATGCCACTTATATTTAGATAACTGTGATTAAATATGAATTAAAATCATGTGTATTGGACTTGTGACACTCATGTAATTGTTAATAAATTTTCGAAGTGGCATTCATTGAGCTCATTCAAATTTTTGCCCGACACTATTTTCCTTGATATAGCATGTATATTTCTTTTATTGGTCTAGATTTAGCTCATTCAAATTTTCTAACCAAACTTAAAGAATGTTGCAATACAAAATAAAGAAAATTGCATATTGTAAAAAGAACTGGGGAATTTGGCTGCTTATATCAGGAAAAATTTATATCATTTTTGTTTCATGTTTTATGTAATCATTTATCATATTATAATTGATTGTGATTGTATACACGGTATCAGTTGTATTCATCATTGGATGAGTTATCTTGACCAAGTGAAATCATATATTTTAGATATTAAATCTTCACAGGGAACTTTCGGATCAGATCTGAATTGGCATGGGATAGAGCTGTTACATCTAACACCTCAAACATATTCCCACATTGGAAACTCACAAGTATGAGAGTTGGTCATAAGAGCGGGTAACTACTACTTTATAACTTGGATAAGCATTTGGAGTGGTTGTCAACATGTCCACTTGAGCCGATCCCAACAAGTTGTCTAGGCTAGTTTTCCTTGATAACGATCCGTGAACCTAAACTAGGAGGTTACAAATGGTATCGAAATGAGTTTCAATAATAGTGGAAAGGGCTACCAAAGAGATGCAGTCACCCCTAAGTAGATTGGATGGAAATACTACATATAGCATGCGACCACCAATGTTACTGGAAATAAGTGATAGGCTATGTCTCAACGAGGACGTTGGGAATACAACTGGGGGAGATTATAATACCCCAACATAGTCCCATATTGAAATTCCACGGAGTGTAAGAGTGGGCAATACGAGTGGGGGGCTACTTGATAACTTGGGAGTCAACATTTTAGGTAGGTGTCAACATGATCCCAGATTCATCCACATTATTCTCTTATATTATCTCTCTAGCTTAAGAAAACCAATAAAATCCCTTAACAATTAACCTTAATTAACGTATATTATGTTGTAAATAATTACCTATAATGATTGTATTATATACATATTATTGTGCTATTATTTTATGTATTTATTATGTTAATTTGACTTGAATCCTAATCATTTGTTGGGCTGCTGATGTGGCTGATCTGTGTCCTGCCTTCTGATTGGCTGAGAGCTGTTGGGCCAGGATTGCTGACAAGTCTGATCTGTGTCCTGCCTTATGATTGACTGAGAGCTGTTGGGCCAGGGATTGCTGACATGTCTGATCCGTGTCCTGTCTTCTGATTGGTTGAGAGCTGTTGGGATGGATTGCTGAATACATATGGTATTCTTCTGTTGCAGTATAAAAAGGGCCCTAGAGCCATCAGATACTGCAATCCTCATTCTGATCCTGTTTCTCATCCCATATATGTACCTTCTCAGTACCATTTGTATTACATTTTTCTCCAAATAGTGAAACCGATCGCCGCTGCCCAAGGACGTAGCCCATTTACGGGTGAACCTTGTAAATCCTTGTGTTTGTATCTTGCTTGTTTGATCGTGTCTGTGTTTGTTTGCTTCCGTGATTCGCAACAAACTGGTATCAGAGCTTCAGGTTCCGTCAGGATCATCCAGCAAGATGGCATCGCACAATCTGAAGATGGAGAAGTTCACGGGGAAGAATGGATTCAGTCTATGGCAGATGAAGATGCGCGCCCTTCTGAAGCAACATGGCATATGGGCAACGTTAGATCAGGAGCGGACGAAGGCACTCGAGCTGTCCAAGTTGATGGTGCAGGAAGAAAATGCGCACTCGACGATCATGCTATTTTTGGCGGATGAGATTATCTTCGAGGTTGCCGATGAGGATTCTGCGGCTAGTCTGTGGTTGAAACTTGAAAGTCTATACATGACGAAGTCTCTGACCAACAAGTTGCTATTTAAGAAACGTCTGTTCTCTCTCTGCAAGCATGAAGGTGGAGTCATGCAGGTTGCTAAAGTTGGAGTTGTTGTCATCAAGGGTAACAAGCAGAAGACCTTATATGTCTTGCAAGGGTCTACAGTTTCTAGTAGTAAGTTCAAGCGATGTTTGGACTTGCTCAATATCAACAGTTGGCAGTAGTCCCAAGGAGGGGCTGGCGGCGAAGCGGTGAAGCTTGGCGAAGCTTCTCTGAGGAGAAATTTCAAGGTGAATATTGTTTATAATTCCTTGATTCCTGTTATCTAAATTTTAAATGGTGAATTATAGTAGTGGTTAATTCTGCTATATGAGAATTCAACTCCGGTGGAGTCTAGCAGTGGTTAATTCTGCTAGTGGAGAATTTAACTCATGATGGAGTAATAGTAGCGGTTCATTCTACTATATGAGGATTCAATTCAAGGTGGAGATTGTTAATTTGACTTGAATCCTAATCACTTGTTGGGCTGCTGATGTGGCTGATCTGTGTCCTGCCTTCTGATTGGCTGAGAGCTGTTGGGGCAGGATTGCTGACAAGTCTGATCTGTGTCCTGCCTTCTGATTGGCTGAGAGCTGTTGGGCCAGGGATTGCTGACATGTCTGATCCGTGTCATGTCTTCTGATTGGCTGAGAGCTGTTGGGATGGATTGCTGAATACATATGGTATTCTTCTGTTACAGTATAAAAAGGGCCCTAGAGCCATCAGATACTGCAATCCTCATTCTGATCCTGTTTCTCATCCCATATATGTACCTTCTCAGTACCATATGTATTACATTTTTCTCTAAATAGTGAAACCGATCGCCGTTGCCCAAGGACGTAGCCCATTTACGGGTGAACCTTGTAAATCCTTGTGTTTGTATCTTGCTTGTTTGACCGTGTCTGTGTTTGTTTGCTTCCGCGATTTGCAACATATTATTTATTAAAAATCCAATAAAAATTAGTATAACATTGTATATAATTATTTTAACCTAATTTATATATTAAAAATCCAAAAAATAAGAATATAAATAAAAAATAAGTAATCTAAGACTTTAAATTACTTGCAAAAATATTTACTGTGTTTATATCACTTATTTTCTCTTTGATTTCTACGTGAAAGTCCGTTTTCCATTTTTTCTAATTCATGTCCTTTTTATTTCTTTTCTATTTTATTATTTTTTATTTATGTCAATTCTCATTGAGCCATGTGGTGCCATCTCAGAGCTGATGAATATGTGATTCATCATCTTAATATATTGATCCTAGCTTGAATCCCTGAACAAAATACCAAATAAAAGTTCCTAAAGTAAATAAATTAACAAATTATAACTCTTGATAAAATAGACTAATTATCTTGTAAATAAGTTTATAAAATAAATCAAAATCAAAATAATAAATAATAAATAAAGTATTGAAAATTGTTTATATATAATCTCCCGTAAATAACCAAATTCCTTGATTTTTAATAAATTCATATTAACTCCTTTTGACTTAATTGATTAGGGTAATTTCCAGATCATCAAATGGCATTGTTACCAGTAGAGGCAAACAACTTAGGTTCATTTAAAAAAAAAATAGAGTTATGTTTTTCATTTTTTGGGCAGTATGACCCCCAAACATTTCTTGGGAATATTTCCCTACTTTTTTTCTCTTTTTCATCATTTATTCTATCATTTGTAAATATTTTATCTCTCTAATATAAATCTTTATTTTTGTGCGAGGACCCGATGGACTTGGAGCGACATTCTTGAAGCCGACGCATCTCGAAGAACATCTGAGGATAGCTCTTCTTGGTCCGAGCCGATTGTTGAGAAGCCAGGAAGGAGATTTTATATTTCATAGAGAATATCTTTTTACCATTCTATTCTTGTAGTAAATTTATAATAATTTCTTGATTTCAGGTGGATTCCATTTGGAACCTCACATTTATATCGGGATTGGACATTGGACCCTCATGGTTGTGTGGTTTGCTTGTCGTAGGATAGACCTGCACTCACAGCTCATAGAGCTTATATAGGTTTTATCTACTTGTGCTCGTAACTCATAGGACCACATCATTTATAAAAAAAATAATACACACCTTAGATCGTTCTAACTTTGTCAAATTCAAATCAATTCTTCTTGAACTTTTTGTTAGGTGTGGTTTTCTTGCTCACATTAAGTAAATGTTTAAAAATTTTCAGTTCAATTGTGCATCATGCATTGTAGAGAGCTCGAGGCACTGTAAGTCTTCTTACCCACACATTTGTCATCGCTTCCACCAATTGCATCGACTTTTTCTGATTCCCTTTATTTTTTTTAAAACTTAGGATAAAGGAATTGGGACTGCTTGTGTTGGATTAATTACCAGTGATGACTAATCTCTAAATCAGGATTGCTAATTGAATTGACCAAAAAATCGGAATAAAAATTGTTCATTATTTTCAGGAGAGCAACCATGTCCTTGTACACATGTACATACCTTCAGACAGTGTGGGTGAGGATGTACACACTAGGGTTAGAGCTCGATTCCCTGACTTGCATTCTAAGTCTCCAAGTCTGACTCTTACGGTCTTGGGAGCTGCAAGCGCTTGCCTTCGGTTGTGTAAGCATGTTTGTCCCCTTTGGGGTGTGATACTGAACCCAGCAGCCCGAGAAGATCACCTCATTGATTGGGAGTATACAAGAGCACCATTGGGCATAAGGAAACTCACCTTGTGTGCTTGTATAACAAGATTGTTTTATCACTTAACTTAAATCGAGAAGATAGCTGTCGAACCTTTGCCACCATCACAGTGTTTAGTTGGCTTATCGGTAGGGACGCAAACGGATGCGGTTATATTCGTATTCGTTCGTATCCGTATTCGTTTTTAAGAGGATATGGATCTTGTTTTTCTAAAATAGGCGAATACGAATACGAATACTGGAAACGAATTTTTTTGCGGATACGAATACGAATACGAATCCTTACTTAACGAATACAAATACGAATACGAATACAAAAAATATAACGAATACGATTACGAATACGAATATTCGTTACTAAATAGATTAATTTTATTTAAATTATTTACTTAATACCTAGGGTAGGGTTTTTTCCCTAAGGGCCAAAACCCACGGAACCCCCACGCCTACCCGTGCCGACCTTTCCCAATCCACCCCCGCACGCCGCCCTTCCACCCCCCTCCGCCTCCAGCCCGGTGACCGTCCCCCTCCGCCCCTCATTCCGCCCCCTCCACCCCTCCTTCTTCCCCCCGCCGCCCCCCAGCCGCCCCCCTTCCGCAGGCCTTGCCGCCCCCCAACCGCCCCCCTGCCGCCCCCCTGCAGCAGCCCTGCCGCCCCCCTCCGCCGTCTCCCGTGTGCCATCATCGTCGCTCATTGCCATCTCCTCCAAGGAGGCAGATCCTGCTTATCTGCAACGGCGGCAAAGGCAAGAAATGACGTGTATGCAACCGGTTGCAACCTTCAACAAAAACAAAAACAATCGTAAGGTTGACCTGCATTATTATTATGCGTTTGTTCAACTCATCTAAAGGGTTCTCAGATCTCTGCATCTCTTTGCTTGCGTGTTTTTTTTATGCAACAAGGTAATTTAATAGGAGATTCCGGACGATTTCCATAGCATCGAAGCTTTTACTTGTGAAGTTCAACTTCTGTATTATAGTTATGTCTTTGATTTTTTTCACTTGTTGATTGTATGGTTGGCAATATATGCACTGGTGTTATTTGTTTGAGAAAACAGTCTGTCCTTCTTCAATATCCAAAGTAGTAACTATATATGTATAGCTCCTCTGATAATCGATTGTGATCTGTGTAAAGCAAGGTCCGCTCGTTCCTCATTTGTGTGTGGCGTTCTTGCGCAAGGTCCTGCCTTATGTTCAATCTAGTCTACTCGAGCAAAGATTTAGTTAGACCCGGACTTTTGTTTAATTTTCAACGAATCAAATAAGATCCATCCAGTAAAGGTTCCGTTCAGTTTTTTATGTCTTCTTAAGTTTGGTTGCATTATTTGTTATTATATTATTGTATCATATTGAGTTAAATTTCAGATTCAAGTCATAATATAGAAGTAATACGGAAGTGATTGCCAAATAATGAGGTACGCTTTTATATATAATTTTTTATTGCAATATTTGTTTGATATTCGTATTCGTTCGTAAAAGATTCGTATTCGTATTCGTATTTTGAGGATATGGATCTTGATTTTTTACATTCGTATAACATTCGTATTCGTATTCGTATTCGTAATATAAAATGAATATGATTACGGTATGACCTGAATTCGCATTCGTATTCGTTCGTTTGCATCCCTACTTATCGGTATCTGTACTTGAACTCTGCATGTCATTTCTTCTCTACTAAATATCAAACATCTTCACCATTTTACTCTTTCATGTACCCTTCAGTCCATTCTAGCTACGAAGTAGGACCTCCGACTGACTTTCTAGCCCCCTCTTCTCATTCATCCCAACAGAACCCTCTCTTTGAGATGGTTCCTCCCCATCCATCTTCCTTCTCCCCACCCCACTCCAAGTATGAAGTCAGAGCTTCGACTGATTTGTTCACTTCTTCACACTTCTCACCTACCCCACATTCTTACACCTCGGATCCACTTCCATCATGTGCTGAGTTACCATACTCACGAGCGCTTGCCAGAATCAAGGAACCATTTGAAGAGCAAGCCACTCCTGAGACAGATGACTGACAGAGTTACCTACTCAACATTCCTCATTTGATTCTCATATGATTGTTGGGATTGATCAACAGTTTACACATCCACATGATAACTTGACCTTAGGGTATAAGATGGTCGAAACAACAAACTGAATGGAGAGGTCTGCACCATATGATTTTCTGGACTTGATTGACCTTAGTGATGAAGCTCATATTGACCAACCCACAGACCACTCATTCAGAGAGCCTACACATACAACGGATTGGGCTCATGAGCTCGATCTACAAACCCTCTATCTATTGACTCCACACCAAGAGGTTCCGACCAATATCTGCTACACGGGTGGTCTATACTCAATCCAGAATTACATGCCATAGTTTAGTATGTTGAGTATAAGACCCCAAGTTCTCAGATCCTCCAATTAAAAAGACTTCTCCCATAATTTTTCATGAGAAATAGAGGATGGTATTTCTAGACTTGTCATGAAATATAATTCACTGGTTAACAAGTATAGAAATATCATTGATATGATGAAATATTATGCTGCTAGCCAAGGTTATGAAGTGGATCATGAACTTTGCGGATTAGATGTTGGAAACCTGGAAGACACTAGAAAGACCATACATCATGTATAACTGGAGTCACTTCTACCTCCTCTTATACTAACCACTTGTCTACCAATCTAGAGTATGTATATTCTCCTATCCCTCCTTCACGTATCAAAAAGATCAAAAAAATTAAAAATCTCAAAAAGACCCAAAAAATTGAAAAATTAGAAAATACCTAAAAAATTAAAAATGGAAAAGATCTAAAAAATTGGACCATGGCTTGAGGGAAGCACTCGCTAAGAAATTAATTCTTAAACTTCCCTTAATATAGATCATAGATCACTTTCCAAACCTCAAAAGACTATTTAGAGTAGATTGATGCCTAAGAGGTCAGGCAATAAGAGAACAAAATTGAGAGACACCTAATGTCTTTGGCCATCTCCTTGGTGATGGAGAAATACAAAGAGATGTAGAGTGAAGTGGTTGCCGCGAGTTGAGTGTGAGAACAGAGACACCATATTTACCCATACGAGAATCGATGATGACCCATCTATAAATATCCTCCCAACCACCGTATTTGACAAGTCAGACTCAGACCAATTAGGAAGTCAAGAGCGATCATTCAAATGGTTGATCGATCCATCAAACGGTCGAGAGGGACTCTTTCGGTCATCGTTATTTTCCATGGTGCTCTATCAGAGTGGACTTTACGGTAATTGATATTGAGCATTGAGGAGAGTTCACCCATACTCTTATTATTTTTGGAAGCTGTTCTTAGCCTTAGCTAAGGTGACTATAGATTACTAGACTAGGAGGGTCGATTTCTCTGCATTGGGTACGCACCACCTGCATGTGACCTTTGAGAACACGCTCCAACCCAAAGAGACCTAATTAGTCACAGACAATGGTGACCGTCGAGATACAGATGGGTCCCTTCTCTCCACTCCAATTGATGAGACGTCTGTCGAGCCAACCAAGACCAACACCACCAGGGAGTCTTCAAATCCTAAAGGGGAAAATGATATCATGACTAAAATTCATCCACATCCCCTCTTGGAGTTCTCAAATGTCACCCACTTTCAGGTGGCATTAACCTATCCAATCATCACTAGTGCTGCCCAAAAGGCGAAAGATGAGCCCGTCAAATCTATGCCAACTGAGAGCACTACCATGTACCTGAGATGTGTGTTGAACTTACAGGAGATCTACAACATAGAGGGTGACTCATCCAATGAAGAACCCATAACATGCACCTCATAGACTCGCTATAGAATAACCACATCCTTGAGTTTGGTGGCTAGTGGAGGGAAGAAGCACCCCATTCCTTCTCCTCTCCTTGCTTCAGGATCTAGCAAATGAGCCAAGTATACCACAATAGACATGTCCGAGGATGACTCTCCTGGTCATAGTAGATGTACCCGAATAATTCGCTACGACCAATCGGACACTTCCTTACAAGAATATTCTTCGTCCAATGTCGAGTTGGACAACCATATGAGTAGGCAGCGAAAGCATAATATTAGTTGGAGAGCCTCCACCATACACTCCTACTCTTCCAAGGATGACTTTGATGATGACTAGGATTTTGCTTCCTCTTCGTCCCTTCCATCCACTCCACCTCCATATTCTCGTCCACCTCGCTCACGCAAGAAGGTTCGATACAAACCTTCTTGAAACTTGTACATTCTCACTCCATCATGTATAGTTTTCTTTTTTTCCTCCCTCTCCCTTAATTCACATCACTCTCCCCAGTTCTTTATCGTTTTCATTTTGTGGCTATACTTAGGATGACTATATCATAAGTATATGGGGGTGAGTGACTTGAGTTTCTCATTCTCTTCTTTTATTTTTACTTTTTTACATATTCTCTCCCACTCTCATCAGTATCCTAGTCTTGACCTCTAATCCATACTTAGGCTTACCATAGCCTAAGTATAGGTGGTCGATGCCCACTATGTATTCTCCACAGTCCCTTCTTCCTCTTCTCTTCTCATTTTCTATTTTTCCCACTTATGCTTAGTATGTGCTATGTCTTTATTTCACTTTGTGCAATGAGGACATAACACATGCTAAGTATAGGGGGTTTATATATACATTACATATATACTTTACCCATAGCTCATTCCTTTGCCTATTATATATATAGTATTCGATAAATATAGGTGAGTAAAGTCATAAAAAGAAAGGAAAAGAAAAGGAAAAGGAAAAGGAAAAGGAAAAAAGCTTTGAAAAAACTGTAGAACTTTTTCAAAAAAAACTTTTGAAAACAGAATAAAAAAATTTCAATTTTTACTCTTCCTTCAAAATTAAAAAATAAATAAATAATAAATAAATAACCTTTTTGAAAAACAAAGTGAAAACAAACAAATATCTTTTTCCTTAAAAAGGAGAAAATTTTAAAAAAATAAAAAACTAACTAATGAGTTGGAGATATCCCTAACACTTACACATTCACACTAGACTTAAGAAGTTCAATAACACTTGGTTTATAAGATCCAATAATTCAGAGTTAACCAACCTTAATCATCAGGGTCTATGACTTAGTTTTTCACATTTCCCTAGTTTGAAAGATATGTGTGCTATATTGCATGCTTAGTCTCTACCGTAAAGAATATAATCAGCACCTCATTTGCAACATTGCAATTATGATGAGATGAGTTGATGATTCACTTGAGGAACTGGGATGATGGATTTGAGTCTGGATCTAATTCTATGATACTTGAGAATGGGATAAAATCGATGAAGGCTTCATGAAACATGAGAGCCGGCAACCTTAAGCCGGTATGAGAACAAGTTCTTGTACTAATCTCTTGATATTGACATTGCTGATCAGTGAGTGCTCCGAACCATTTCAAAGTGTCCACTTGGACCGAGTCAGGTTAGTACCTCAATACGGGCTTTGCATCATAAGCGATGCAAGTCTGGGTGTAAGTATATTAAATACTTAAAGAGGACACACCCCAATGTACTCCCAGAAAAACAAGTACATGCGACTCAAAAACTCTTGACGGGCGCATTGATTAACAGAAAAAATATATGCATTATCCAATAAGGCACTTGAGAGGATCCTTGTTCCAATGAGCGGGTGAAAAGAAAAGACACCATCTTTTGCCCTTCATCATCTGGCCTTCCATATTCATTTTTAAGACTGACAACTAAAGAGAGTGGATTGGATGAAAGAAATAATTTATTTCCTAGTGTTGAGGATTGAGTTCTTAGAAGAGTCTCTTGGACTAGAACTTTGGGTGACGCTTTGACTCTACTCTTGTAACTATAGTCCACACTTAATGTCATATCATTATGCCATACTATACAGAGAGAGTCTCATGATTAGGGAAGTTGAATACCTTTTGATTAAGGCATGGTTTAACTTAGACTTTTAGGTCACTAAAATCGAGAGTTCTTCAACGGATCAAGTCTTGTACATTCACATGCACAGTCAGGGGTTAATCCAACTTACTCATTCTTTATTTACTCAAGGACTAGCAAAGTTTAAGAATGAGGGGGTAATGAATATGTGATTAATCATCTTAATATATGGATTTTAGCTTGAATCCCTGAACAATATACCCAATAAAAGTTCCTAAATTAAATAAATTAATAAATTATAACTTTTAATAAAATAGACTAATTATCTTGTAAAAAAATCCACAAATCAATTCAAAATAAAAATAAAATAATAATATTTAAAAAATTAAGTGTTAATAATTGTTTGTAAATAATCCCATGTAAATAGTCAAACTTCCTTGATTTTTAATGAATTCCATATCGTCAAGAGCATCATGTGGTCTTGTCTCTTCTTTACATTCCGCTTCACTCCAGACCATTGGATCATCAGATCCAACGACTGAGAGCCCTTCTTCTACCTTCAGCCATAACTTCTAAGGGTCACAACCCTTCATGTAGCATCATATTCAACCAATTCTTCCTCTAACTCCGGACAACCTATTTGCCTCCTTCCAACACCAAAATCATCCATGATCATCAACCATCTTTGCCTAGGTGGTTGTCTTCCTCATCTCCCTCATGTGATCAACTGGTTGTCGATTGAAACTTCCACCAAAACTACCTGGAACTTCCAAACTCCTCTCCTCAAAACCCCATAGATGTTGCTTGAGGCGGTTATCTGCCGCTCTAGTGAGTACCTTCGAGACGCAATCCTTGCCTAAGTGACAGTTAGCTTTGATTTGATAGTGATGAAGGAAATGATCTCCAGGCGAGATTCTTGGTTGTCTGAGATCAAGCTGCAGCCATTGTCGACATTGCTTGAGCTTCGATTCCCTACCAAGATCGCCAAGAGAAGACTTATGAAGTCCCTAAGCTTTGTATTAGCTCTAATTCATCATCAATTCTTCATCATCTTCTTTCCCTTTCCAGGTAAGTCTCGAATCTTTGTTTTCACTAGTTTCGCCATTTTATCCTTCTTCTTCCTAAGACCGATTCTCACATTGAATATGGTTATCATCATCGCCTAGCTTCACTGATCCACATGTATCTTCCTGTGTTATGATTCTGCTTCTCCATAGTCATGTTCCCTCCGATTCTTCCCGTTTCTTCTCCTTAGTTTGACAACCTAGAGACCTATTAAGGTTCGAATCCATTCACCTTTCATCGAGCCACCATTTCATTTCATTTAACCTTCCATTGTGTTGCAATTGCTCTGGTGTTGCTCTTTATAAGCTGTAGGTCTATTAATCTTCAGTGATCGGAGAATTCCACCTTCTTATGATCTCCTCTTTCATCTACGATGAAGATGCTTCGCCATGATGCTCTAAAGGTCCTCAACCTTGATATCATCACCAACGTCTTCGCGAGTGTCAGACTACTTCCTTGACCTTCAACAACTTCAAACAAAAGCGGAGGAAGGAATTCAACTTGACTTCACTGGAGCTCTACTCTTCCTCCGTCGCATGCCTCAATAGCTTTTTGACAAGGCTGTTACAGTCTGATCTGACAGCTTTCATTCACTCTGAACCTAATATCCGGAAACGTTTCATGCCTTAGGCATGGAGGATCCGAACCTACCACGAGCCACCATCGAGTGATGCGTGTCCCAAGCCACACCATACGAGCCTCCCCCTGATCACGTGCAACGCGCACGTGATATTTGTGGAATTGTAGACGAGCCCAGAGAACTCTTTAGAATTGCAGATATGTCCCGTGCTTTGGAAAATTTTCAATTAAGCCCAAGCAGGTTTCTGTATTTACTATTAGACCATTTTGTAATAACTAATTCATGTAGTTTTGAGTTTAAGCCCATGCATTCTTTCTTTAATAACTTGTGAACTCCTTATCCATTTCAATGAAATTGGTGTCATTGGAAAGCAAATTTTATGCTCTTTAATTTAGTGTAATTAAATCATTGATTCAGTATATAAATTTTGCATTAATTTTAGAGTGCTAATTTTGACTATTAACCCTTTTTATTAATTAAAAAATATTTTTATTCTAATTCAAATTGAATTTTTCTCCTCTTGTCATGATTTCATTCATTAATTAATTAAATTCATAAGTTTTTATTTTATTAATTCAGGAGGATATTGTGTGTGGTATGTCCTTATGAGTATATTTTATCATTATTTGTCATATAAAATAATTACATAAACATATTTTAAAAAACTACATATTGTTTGTTTCTTTGCATTTTACTTGACCTATACCCTATAAATTGCTCAATTAGATAATTAGCTCCTAAATTTAATTAGATAATTGCTAGTGTCCCGGTGTTCGACCCTGAACTTGCCCATGTAAAACTTAAAGCTGGGAACTCTTCACGGAAATTCTCTCTTGATTATGAGTGATTGTCGATTGGCCCATTCTATAATGAGACATTATTTCAATTGATTGACGATTCATTGATTGATGATTCATCAGTTGACGATTTTGAGTGAAATTTTCTCCTTAAAAATCATGAAAGGAGTCTGCTCAGTTGACAGGAATCTACAGGTCTCATACTCAACATGTTGTGACTTAGGCATGTACCGTCGATTTGAGTAGAATCTATTTTGTGTTGATCGATCCCTCATATAGTGAAGTCATCATACATGATTCATGTGTGATGATATCATCAGTCCAGCCTGTTGTATGAGTGTTCGGTCTGAAGGAATGGTATGTTGGATTGTCATAAAGAGTATGATCATTAGGGCCAATCCAGTATGTACAATCAGGATGTGCGGCCTCTCCATTTGGTTTGATCGGTCCATCGTGTCATTCCCAAAGGTCAGGTCAGAATGTGTATTTTTGAAGTGTTGACATGTTCCAATAGTATCGTGAGGAGAGAATAAAGTCAGTTGGAATTGGTGTCTTGGCCGGTTATCAATCTTAAAAGTGGTTTGATCTTCATGATCGGAATATAAGGGGTTGTATCTATGGTTGAGTTTGATTGGAATTGATGTCTCAGACAGTGGAAAATACGAAGGAGTGGAGACTTCAGTTAGCTAATTGAATAGAGGATTGTCACGTGAATAGGTGGAGTCCTCGGTCGGCTGAATGTCTATATGATTCGAATATAAAGGATTGTCTTTCATGGAGTAGATCGGTTTTGTAGAGTGGACCAGATTTATTTGTGGGAGAGGGTCTTCTACAAATGTTGGAGGATGTCTGATAGAAGGGGGTTTAGAGAATTTAGATCTGACTGTGAAGAATTCATTTTCAAAATAATCATTTGGGTTTAGATGATTTGGGTTTGAAGAATTTGGGTTTGACCGAAAAGAATTCATTTTCAAAGTATAGATCTGATGGGTACTTGGAGAATTGTCCCAACATCTTCAAATAAGGTGGATGTGATGACATAATGGATCTTGGTTGAAAATATCCAATTGCACGGGATACTCAACAAAAGAAACACTAATTTCTAAATGAAGGAGAGCGATGGCACAATTGTGCAATTTTTGATATTCGAGCTCAGTTCACGTACACCAATGCAACACAAATCAAACCTCAATTTCACCAGCTCACATAGTGGAAGCCACAAGAGTTCGGCTAATTATCTTTTCAATTTTAATTGGTGATAAAATCAATCTTGAAAATGAATTATCAAGTTGTTAGGTGCCGGAAATTTTCTTAAAGTCTGGCCCGAATTCCTACGACTATTTGCACCTACTTTCAGCTAGTATGGGTGTAAGAACGAACCATAAAATGGCTACCTATTACTTAAGGACGGAGCCTTACACAGTGTCCTTTAAACCACCTACTCTGATAAGGAAATCCGAACCCTCTGCTGACTACTCGTATTTCTTCACTAAGAAGTAGCTAATTGTTTTTGTAGAATCCTTAGTCAATATGAAAATCTGGAGCTGGGCTCTATCCTTACGTGTTGTCTCTCGCTCACTTAGACAGATAAATAAATCCAAGGATGTGGTTTCTCTCCTGTAAAAATTCTTGATTTTATGAGTTTAATTTAGTCAGCCTTGTTTGCAATCCCAATTTTAATTAAGCGGTCAATGAAAAATTAGATGAGCAGAAATTCATGTCCGCCATCCAGTCCCGATTTCCTTTGAATCTTAAGTGATAAAATAGGAGGGAGAAAATTTAGGAAAAGCCTATGCACGTGGAAAATGATGATGTATGCTCAGTTAGAAGACTTACAGTGATTACTTGCAATCTCCATGTGGGGTGCAATACAAGAATTGAAAATTATTCTATATGAATGCAAGCCGACAAAACCACACTAGCATAAAGTTATATTAGGAATGAATAATTGAGTTAAAATTTTGACTAAGTTGAACGATCTAATGTGAGTCTCGATTAATGTGGAGTGTGGTCCTAGGTTCTACAAGCACAATCAAAAAATCTTAAAAGCTCTAATAGACATGTGCAGTTCTAACCTATGAGCCACTTAAATCGAGCCCCACCGTAACCAGAGAGTGAAACAGGCCACGACACCACAGAAAAAGTTTAGGTCGTGTTACACACGCGAAAGTTCAAATGGACACAGTTGTAAATGAGCAAATAATTACAAACAATTAAAATTGCAAAAAATAAATTCCTAGACTATACGCTCTCTCACGAATCGACTCGATCTTAATTTTATGCGACTCTTCGGGTGTTGGTGAATATGCACCAGTTTCTGGAAAAATCGCTCCATGTACGTCGTGTACCTCACATGAAAAATAAGATATAGAGTGTAAGAGAGTGACATAAAAATAAAAAAATAAAATACGGAAAATAAATGCTGAAAATAAAATAAAATAAATGCAGGAAAAGAATGAAAAATGTATAATGATGAGGTTTGGGGGTCAGACAACCCGAAAATGTGGAAAACCTAGCACTAATTTTCTAGACAAAAATCTAAGCCATTTGCATCCTCGGTAACGGCGCCAAAAACTAGGTTAATTTGTATGAATGATCATTTCAAACATAATAATGTGTCTTTTTGTTATAGACAGGTAAACGGAATAAATTAAGAAAATAACCACCTAATTTTTTTAATCAATTCTCAATCGAAACAATGTTTATTTTGCCTGGGCACATCTCAGGGTCGAACTCAAGGAGGCAAAGGGACAATCTAGGTTAATGTCTATCAAATTTCATTTGCAGTCTTCGAGGCAAAATATTTTTGGTATTTTTAATGCAATGTTAAAAATGCAAATGAAACGAGGTTAATTTTATGGACTAAAATGCAATTTTCAATTAAATGATGTTTGAAAATTATGAAATTTGGCTGAGATGTTAATTATGATGAAATAAATGTATTGTAAGTTTTTTGAAATTTTTGGAAGTAAGATGAATAAATAATGAATTTATGAATGTATATAGTGGGATTTTCAATAAATAATTATAATAAATACTAAATCTACTTATTTCCAGGAAGAAAAATTATCTAATATTTATCAATAAATGAAATATCCTAGAAAAATCCTAAATCCTAAAAATATAGAGTTTAATACCTATTAAAAATTAATTACTGAAATACATAAAATGATTTTTATCAAAATATGCATGCAAATGCAATTTTTTGGGCACAATGTAATAACAATTAATTCTATTATCCATGAAATTTTAGCAATTTTTGAGCAATGGTTAATTATCTATGAATTTCTGAACATAGACTGGGTAAATATACGAATTTTCACCAGAATACTAGTTATTAATTTATCACAAATCATAAAAATATCACAAGCATGCAATAATGTAGATAATTAATTGATAATTATCACACAATTTTTTAAATAATAAAATGTTGCAAGAAAGAGGTTCTAAAGGATAAAAGAATACATGGTTATGTTTACAATTACAATAATTAGAATAAAATAGAAAATGCAGAGCAGGGACCTAAGTTGAATTACCGAGAACCACATGGTTGAAGATGTAAAAATTCCAAGGGTACGTGCGCAGTACGTGCCCTTGGAGACGGGGAGCTTCTAGTGCATTGGCGAAACTCCAAGAAGGCAGGGAGCTTCTGGTGCGTAGCACGTGCCCTTGGAGGTCGGAGCAAGAAGATGTTGGCTCCACAACGAGAATATCCAGAGCGGTAGCAGGAGGGTCGAAGACGCTCTGCAACGAGGAATGATCCTCGGATCTCATCGCTTGAAACTGGGAGAGGGAGGCGTTGTCACCGCCTTCCTCCTCGAGTTAGGTGTAACTGTCGATAATTTGTAGAGGTGCAGTGATGGTGATTTTATAGGGGCGAGTGGCAGCAGAGTTCGGGTCAGTTGGGGAAGGTGTTGACGACGAGATCTAATTTTGGGGTTGCGATTGGATTCACGAGATTGAGGGGAATCTGAGAGAGAGAGAGGCGGCGATGGATCTGATTGGGAAGGAGATCAGGGAGATGATGGTGGTCGGGTGCAATGACCACAAAAGGAAGGTGTCCAGAATCGCGGAGGAGATTGGAGGTGGTTGCGATCGATCAGATGGGAAAAGGGGGAGAGAAGAGCGGAGGAAGAAGAGGGGTTATCGGTTGTCTGATCGGCTGAGATCTGACGGTTAATAGTGTGCCATGTGTCAATTATTTATATTTTTATTTTTTAAATTATTTTATAATTTTTGTATAATAAATAAAAAAATATAATTGTGAAAATTGAATGACACGTGGCGGCTCTAGGAGCTGCCACCTATCAACTCCAGAAAATTCAGAAATAAAAAGAAAAGAAAATAAAAAAGAAATAGCAAACGACCTCAATTTGAATTTTTTTTTCACAAAAGTTGCTGGTCTCGATGAGATCTGTAAATTTCATGAAGAGATGAAAATCAAAATCTATCATTTGCTTAAAGTTAATTTTTGAGGTATTATATGTACATAGAACACCTTGATTTTGGTTTTTCTATTTTTTTTTATCATTTTTAAACAAGATAAAAAATTCTTAAAAATATGATAAAATCAAAGATAAATATTTACATATTGTTCTATTTTTTGGATTTTTATTAATTAATAAAATGAAAAAAAATACGAAAAAGAGGACTTGTGTGCAATCAATCAGTGAAAACTCTAACTCAGTTAGTTTCTTTGATTTCGGTCTTATTTTAGATTTGGATTTTTACGTATTTTAATAAAACTTTCATCAAAAAATAAATGAAAAAGAAATAAAATAAAATGAGTTGATTATGTACATAAAATAATCGGTCAAAATCGGGTAAAATACATAATGTACAAAAGAAGCCCCAAACCCAACTTTCACAAAGATCTCTGATTCACTTGATCTTGCTCTTATTTTGAAGGTATTTGAATGTAAATTAGTTCAGAAGTGAGTAGGATCAAATTGGACATTGTATGAGGAAGATATTATTATTTTATTCCGACAGATATGAAATTAGGGTTTGCGTTTCTGGACCAGTTATTTATGTTAGTGATATTTTTAATTTTTTCTTTATTCTTGTTAGTCATATGTACACGGTGGAGATGGTTTCAAGTGATTTGAAGTTAGCATGAACTAATTAAAAATCATGGAAGTTAGCTTATTCTACAGGTCAATTGAGCTGAGATTATTGGTTTCTTATTTTATACAATTATGCTTGATAAAATGGCATTATTATTTACATATGCATGAATGATAAGTATGCAATATAAATGAATAAATGCCCATGAATTTTGGGGATTTGAGCTTAATTAATCATTTTTAGAGTGATGAATCATGTATTCATCAAACCCCTATACTTAAACCATGCTTGTCCTCGAGCATCTAAAGAAATGAAATGATGTGAAATGATATTGGGATCCATACCAAGACCATGAGCATAAGGTGAAAATGGAGCTAGACCCAACCTTCGGATTATACGTTTGGCAGAACTCCTGCCAGACTTAGGGTTTTAAAATCAACAGCCTCCAAGTTCTACATATCATTGTCACAGTTTTGGTTCAGAAGTCATCTTAGATCAATCCCCTTCCTAAAGCATACCCATGAACATTGAACAATTGACTCAAGTGTGTGAAAGGTTTTAACTCTTCCCATCAAGAATGCTGGATTACCATGCAAACATCTCCCCTAATAACTCGTCCTCAGGGAGTCATGTATTTCCTTCTAAGGTTTGTTGCGTTGTGTTCACAATCGAAAAGAGGGAGAAATTAGAAGAAGGGGAAAAGAACTGGAGGGTAACTAGTGTAGTCACTTCTCCTTGTGAAGCCGGCCAATTTAGCCAAGTCTCCACCAAGATCTGCAGGCTTTCTTGAAGATTGGACCTTTTTGGTCAAATATTTATTTGGTAGTTGACTTCTTTTAATTTGGATATTTGGTAGCTCTGCATGGATCTTGTTGTGCCCCACCAGATATGGAATCTTTTTTTCCATACATATTTTGGGATCTTAGAAAAATTATACCTAATCGTCCATCCCTTTTCTGAAGCGTTATTTCAACCAGTACCCCGATCTTTAGATGTCCATGCTACCAGAAAAGAAACTTACATAGTCTTCCAACTCCCCATCTAAGTTGAGCTAAGTGTAAAGTATGAGAGTACAAATTAATTCCCTATTCAAGAGTCTTATCCAGAATGAGGCGACCAGGTTAGACACTAAGAGTCGAACTCTGCAGATTGTCATGCGGAACTCAAAGAATTAAGTCAAATACCTGAAGCTTTTAAAATCCTCTTTCTCGGTGAAGTTCCTCTGAAAATTAGGTGGATTAAGTTCAAGTTCAGACCACTCTTGATTTCTGCTCATAACTCGGTGCAGAACCCAAGGGCTTTTCACAGATGCATGAAATGCTGGATGAAGTGCATATGCGAGAAATGCAGACAACAATTTTTTGTTGAATTTTGTGACTTCTTTCTCTTTTTTTAATGCAAGAATGAATAAGAAGACATTTTTTTTCAAAATTTTGGTTGTACATACAATTGGATAATTTTGGTTTTACACACAATTGGACACAGACCATGTAGTTGTAAAACTCTCTTTTTTTGTTTGTTTTTTAAAGTTAGTTACCCACCCCGCAAATAAGAATATAGACTTACGTGAAAGTACAAGCTATGGGTAAAATATATACACAGTATATACACACACCCCCTATACTTAGCGAGTGTTATGTCCTCAGAGCACAAGAAGCGTAGAGAAGACATAGCTCGGGCTAAGCGCAAGAGAGTGAAAAAGAAAAGAAAAATAGAGATCAGCCCACCCCCTTATACTTAGACTGAGAATAGTTTAAGTATAGAAGAAAAGCGAAGATGAGGCAGACAAGTTAATGAAGAGAGTATATACAGTGGGCATCGGGTCCCCCTATACTCAAGCTATGGTCAGCCTAAGTATGGAAGAAGGGTGGAAATGGGGTGATTGAGAGAAGGAGTGGATGATGAGAATGGTATGTACAGATGGCATCGATCCCCCTATACTTAGGCCTTCGCCTAAATAGAGGAAGAAAATGTACAAGGGAACCAATGGGGTTGGGAGGGAGGGAGGGTTGCGAATTTTCAGTAGATCTTTTTGTGAGCCTGTGGTGAGAGGTCATAATGATTGAAAGAAGGTGAAGTAGACGAGTCCCAGCTATAATCAGTGTTATCTTCAAAAGAATCATGCTGGAGAGTAGATTAAACTTATGAATCAGATGATACCCAACCATCGTCGGAGTTATCCTCAAAGGAATAGTATTGGAAGGTGGAGTTCCAAATATTTTTGTTCTTAAGTTGTTTTCTAAGAATTTATTCGGTCTTGGGGTCAAGCAATTCGTTCTCAGATGATGAATACTCTGAAGCACCGGTCTAGTCTGTTCATAAGAAATAATTTTGGTGTATTTGATGAGATCAAGAGAATCAGCTCTGGACGAATAATCGTGAGGAGAAGGAATAGTCCAGTGGGGGTCGATATTTGGCTGCTTTCTCATATAGGGCTTTAGAGCTGCCTAACTGAGTTCACTCATGTAGAATACCTTGTCTGGCCCTGATGAAGAATTATCAGAAGATTCATTTTCTGGAATGTCGAAGGCTACTTTCTTAGTTTGTTTATTGTGAAGGTTCAATTTGGTCCTTATTGTCTGCGATGTGTTGACAATCGGGTCCTCATTATATGAATAATCATTGTAGTATTCTTCCTTGGTCAGCGAGCGTCCTGCTTATGTGTTCTCAGTTATCATGTCATTGGTGAGTTCCTGTGTCAGATTGAGTTGATTAAGGTTGTCAGAGAAGATCTTGTTTGACTCAGGGTAAGCCCATGCTCGTGTTTCCTCATCGCCATCTGACAAGTATTGTATCTGGTTATCTTCCGTAGGATTTGTCATGATAGTGGTAGAGGTGAAACAACAGGGAATGGGAGGATGAGATGAGTCTATGAATCAATGGTCTGCTCAGCAGCCGTTATCGCAGTTGTAGTAGTGGGGGGAGGGCTGTCTACTGCTTGATGGTTACGGATGTTGTTGGCTTTGTGGGTTACCTTATATCATGTTTCATCAAATACTAGTTGAGCTTGAAATGCTCCCAATAATGTGAAATTGATTTCCTGGGTCTCGCATTCAATAGTTGTCTTTGCCAAGACTAAGAACGGCTTTCCCAGAATTATTGGAGATTGGGTGAATTCTCCTTGATATTCAATATCAATGACCGTGAAGTCCACCTTGAGCGGAGCACCTTGGAATGTAAGGATGACTGAAATGGTTCCTCTTGGTCATTTTATAGAACGATCAGTAAGTTGAATGATCTCTCTTATCTTCATGATAGGTCCAAGTTTGAGTTTGTCAAATATTGAGGTCGGGAGGATATTGACTGGTGAGTCATTATCGATTCGGGCATGGGTGAATGTTGTGCCTTTGATTCCACAGTCAAATCTCGGCAACCTCTTCACTATGCGGCTTTTGGTCCTTCTCCTCATCACCAAAGAGGTGTCCATTGACAATATATGTCCTTCGATCTTTGTTCTCTTCCTGCCCGACTTTTTGGGCATTAATTTACTCTTTATAAATCTTTCCAGATCAGGGAAGTGTTCAATTGTCTGATTTAAGGGAAGTTTAAAAATTGGTCTTTTATCTAGTGCTTCCCTCAAAGTAGGATCCAAATTTTCCAACTCTCCTCCTCTTTCATTTTTATGGGATTTTCTATTGTTTTTTCATTTTTGGGTGTTTTTGAATTTTTCGATTTTTTGATCTTTTTGGTGTGGTATGTAGATGAGTTACTTTCCAAAGTAGATGAGGAGCATAGATATGTGGGGTTAGTGTTAGATTCATCCCTAAGGGAGCAGAGATGTCATTGTCAGAGTCATCCCTAGGGTATGTTGAGTCTGTAGGTTTTTGAGTATCCTTGGGGTTTTCAACCTGAGATCCAATCATTTTGTCGTCCACTTCCATACCTGAGATGGCATAAAATGAAATTAGTCAGTCGATGAAGCTTCTATAATTATCCTCAATTAATTCATATATCATAAGAACCCTAGAAATATTATCTTCCAAAAACTTTTCACGATCAATCATGGGAGCAGTTTGTGTGGATTCTCATTTTTCAACTTGAGATCCAATCATTTCATCTTCCATTTTCATGCATGCACTAGGAGAAGATGCTCTTGAAATATCCAGAATATGTCTTGATTTGTTATCCTCTGAAATTTTCTCCTTAAAAATTATGGAAGGAGTCTGCTCAGTTGATAGGAATCTATAGGTCTCATACTCAACATGTTGTGACTTAGGCATGTACCGTTGATTTGAGTAGAACCTGTTTTCGTGATAGTTGATCGATCCCTTATATTGTGAAGTCGTCATATAGGATTCATGTGATGATATCATCTGTCCAATCTGTTGTATGAGTGTCATGTTCAAAGGAATGGTATGTAGGATTGTCATAAAGAGTATGATTACTAGGGCCAATCCAGTATGTACGATGTGCGGGTCTCTCCACTTGGTTTGATCGGTGAGAATTAGCGAGCTGTTAGGTGTCAGAAATTTTCTTAAAGACTGACCCGAATTCCTACGACTAGTTGCACCTACTTTCAACTAGTATGGGTGTAAGTATAGACCGTAAAACGACTACCCGTTACTTAAGGACCGAGCCTTACACAGTATCTATTAAACCACCCACTCTGCTAAGGAAATTTGGACTGTTTGTCCGCTACCCATATTTCCTCATTGAGAAATAGCTAATTGTTTTTGTAGAATCAACAATCGATATGAAAATCTAGAGCTGGGCTCTAGCCTTAAGTGGTGTCTCTCGCTCACTTAGACAGATAAATGAATCCAAGGACAAGGTTTCTCTCCTACAAAAATTCTTGATTTTATGAGTTTGATTTAGTCAGCCTTATTTAATAGTCCTAATTTTAATTAAGTGATCATTGAAAAATTAGACGAGTAGAAATTCACGTCTACCGTCCAGTCCTAATTTCCTTTAATTCTTAAGTGACAAAATAGGAGGGAGAAAATTCAGGAAAAGTTAATGCACGTAGAAAACGATAATGTACGCTCAGTTAGAAGACTTACAATGATTCCTCGCAATCTCCAAGCGGGATGCAATACAAGAATTGAAAATAATTCTATATGAATGCAAGTCGACAAAACCGCACCTAGCAGATAAATCTATTAGCCGTGACGAATTTAGTTAAAATTTTGACTAAGTTGAATGATCTAATATGTATCTCGATTAATGTGCAGTGTGGTCCTAGTATCTAAGAGCACAATCAAAAATCTTAGAAGCTCTAATAGCCATATGTGTAGGTATGACCTACGAGCCACTCAAGTCGAGTCCCACTCGTACTAAAGAGTGAAACAAGCCACAACACACCACAGAGAAAGTTTAGTTCTTGTTACACATGCGAGAGTTCAAACAGACATTGTTATAAATGAGCAATTAATTATAAATAATTAAATTTGCAGAAAATAAATTCCTAGAATATAGTTCTCTCACGACTCAATCTTAATTTTATGCGGATCTTTGGGAGTTTGTGAAGATGCGTCGGTTTCTGGAAAAATCGCTCCACCTGTCGGTACCTCACATGAAAAATAAGAGAGAGAGAGAGTGTGTACGACAGTGACACAAAAACAATAAAAAATAAAATACAAAAAATAAATGCACGAAAAATATGGAAAATGTACAATGATGAGGTTCGGGGGTCAGACTGTCCGAAAATGTGAAAAACAAGCACCAATTTTCTAGACAAAAATCTAAGCCTTTTGCATCCCCGATAATGGTGACATTTGACGAGTTCAAAAAACCCTAGGTTAAATTGTGTGAGTTATCATTTCAAATATAATGATGTGTCATTTTATTATACGCGGGTAATCGGAATCAATCAAGAAAATAATCATTTAATTTTTTTAATCAATTTTCAATCGAAGCGGGTTTTATGTTTATTTAGCCTGGACAAGTCCCAGAGTCAAACTCAAGGAGGCAAAGGAACAACCTAGGTTAATGTCTATAAAATTTTATGCACGATCTTTGAGGCAGAATATTTTTGGTATTTTGAATGCAATTTTAAAAATGCAAATGAAACGAGACTAATTTTAGGGACTAAAATGCAAATTTCAATTAAATAGTGTCCGAAAATTACGAAACTTGGCAAAGATGTTAATTATGGTGTTATAAATATAGCACAACTTTTTTGGAATTTTTGGATGCAGGATGAAAAAATAATGAATTTATGAATCATATGGTGAGATTTTTAATAATTAATTATAATAAATATTAAATCTACTTATTTTTAGGAAGAAAAAATATCCAAGATAAATCAGTAAATGAAATATCCTATAAAAATCCTAAATCCTAAAAATGTGAAGTTTAATACTTATTAAACATTAATTACTGAAATACCCAAACTTATTTTATAAGCAAAATGTGCATGCAAATGCAATTCTTTTTGGGCACAATGTAAATAAAATTAATTCTATTATTCGTGAATTTTTGCTAATTTTTCAAACAATGGTTAGTTATTTATGAATTCTTGAACATGGGATGGGTAAATATATACAATTTTGAACAAGAATATTAATTATTAATTAACCACATATAATGACAATATCACAAGCATGCAATAATGTATAGAATTACTAGATCAGCATCACGTAAATTTTTATATAATAAAATGATGCAAGAAAGAGGTTCCAAATGATAAAAGAATACAGGTGTATGCTTGCGATTACAATAGATACAATAAAACAGATAATGCAGAGCATGGACCTAAGATGAATTACCGCGAACCCCATGGGTTGAAGATGCAAAAATCCAAGGTACGCGTGCGCATGGAGGCGGGGAGCTTCTGGTGCATTAGAAAAACTCCAAGGGGCGTACTGCAATTACCCCCCCCCCCCCCACGTGTGCGAAGCACGTGAGGGAGCCTTGGGCAGGCTGCCAGCGGAGGGTAGATTGAGGAGTGGTGAAAGCAGCCTCAAACGTCGAAGGTGGAGGCGGTCGCAAAGTAGTGACCTCCTGGAGTTGTTGATGACGATAAATGGCGTGATGATCTCGCACGTGGTGGCGCGGGCAGTCGACGAGGTGAAGAAGCACATGGCTTGAAGGCGAGACATCAGTGAAGGAGGAGTTCCTTATGTACCCGTGCTCCTGGAGGGCGGTCGGTGGAGCGGAGCGGGAGGAACGACAGGAGGTAGCTGCTGGTGAAGGTTGTTGACGAAGTTCATCTGGAAGGGGTGAAACTCGACGACATAGCTGGAGCAAGAAGACGTTGGCTCGACGGTGAGAATAGTCGGAGTGGAGTAGCAGAATGGTTGAAGACGCTCTACAACAAGGAATGATCCTTGGATCTTGACGCTTGAAAGTGGGCAGGGAGGCGATGTCACCGCCTTCCTCCTCGAGTTAGGTGTAACAGTGGATAAGTTGTAGAGGTGCATTGATGGTGATTTTATAGGGGTGAGTGGAGGCAGAGTTCGGGTCAGTTGGGGAAGGTGTCAACGACGGGATCTGATTTTGGGATTGCGATTGGATTTGCGAGATTGAGGGGAATCTGAGAGAGAGAGAGGCAACAATGGATCTGATTAGGAAGAGATCAGGGAGATGACGGTGGTCGGGTGGCGACTGCCACAAAAGGAAGATGGCCAGAATTGTGGAGGAGATTAGAGATGGTGACTGCAGCCAGATGGGGAAAGGGGGAGAGAAGAGCGGAGGAAGAAGAGGGGTTATCAACCGTCTGATCGGTCGAAATCATATGGTTGATAGCGTGCCATGTGGCAATTATTATATTTTTAAAACATTTTAATTTTTTAGTTTTTTATAATAAATAAAATAGATATAAATAGGAAAATTGAGTCATACATGGTGTCTCCAAGAGCTGCCACATGTCAGCTCCAGAAAATTCAAAAATAAAAAGAAATGAAAATAAAAAAGAAATAGCAAACAACCTCGAATCGAAAAATTTTCTTCACGAAATTTGCTTGTTCTTATGAGAGATACAACTTTCATGAAGAGAGCAAAACCAAATCGATTATTTGCATAAAGTGGATTTTTGGGGTATTCTATGTACATAGAACACCTTGATTTTTGGGTTTTCTAATTTTTGTCATTTTTAAATAAGATAAAAAAATCCGAAAAAAATATGATAATATCAAAGATAAATATTTACACATTATTCTATTTTTTGAAGTTTTATTAATTAAGAAAATGAAGAAATAAAATAAAATAGGAAAAAGAGGACTTTTGTACATACAATCAGTGAAGACTTGGATTCAGTTAGTTTCTTTGATTTTGGACTTATTTTAAATTTGGATTTTTATGCATTTTAATAAAACTTTCAACAAATAAAATAAATGAAAAGGAAATAAAATAAAATGAGTTGATTATGTACATAATATAATAGGTCAAACTCGGGTAAAATACACAATGTACAAAAGAAGCCCAAAACCCAACTTTCACATATGAGCTCCGATCACTTGAACTTGATCTTGTTTTGAATGTATTTGAATGTACAGTAGTTCAAAAGTGAGTAGCATCAAATCAGACACAGTATGAGGAAGATATCAACATTTTATCCCGACAGATCTGAAATTAGGGTTTGAGTTTTTCGACCAATTATTTATGTTAGTGATTTTTTTAATTTTTCTTTATTCTTGTTAGTCATATGTACATAGTGGAGTGGTTTCAAGTGATTTGGAGTTAGCATTAATTAACTAAAAATCAGGGAAGTTAGCTTATTCACAGGTCATTTGATTTGAGATTATTGGCTTCTTACTTTATGCAATTATGCATGATAAAATGCCATTATTATTTACATATGTATGAATGCTAATTATGCAATATAAATGATGAAATGCCATGAATTTTGGGGATATGAGCTTCACTAATCATTTTTAGAGTGATGAATCATGGATTCATTGGCACCATTGCTGGAGATGCGACACATTATTCGATTTTATTTAGAGTTGATTATTTATTTTTAGTGATTTCTAGAGCCTTTTAGGTTAAGTTTTTGTTGTGTTGTTTTATTATTTTTGTTGTGATTTTATTTGTGGTTAGTTGTTACTTGATTTGCTAAATTTATTTTGAGAATAATTCTAACACTATTATTATTTTGTTTTAGGGATCACAGAGCCAACGAATCCTAGAGGACCGCGAAGGCGAGGAGCTTGGAGCTTCAGCTGAAGAGATCGTAAAGTAATTTCCTTAGAATAAATCTTAGTTTAATTAAATAACATTTGTGATGTATTTTGTTGTGTAGTATTTATTTGTAATTTGTTCTGTAATTAATTTGTAATTAACTACCCATTTAAAGGGATTCTCAATTGTGTTCTCATGTATGTAATAAGTCATCTATCATTTTGTTATTAATTGTGTGCTTGTGTCAAGAGTAATTCTCGACTTGAGGGATTTAGGTCAAGGCACCACGCTTCAAATGAAAATATCTTAGAACAAACAATTATTGTCTTATAAGATTCACCAAGATCATATGAGATTCATTTGAGACGCACATATGTGGCATTCTATCTAGTCAAAAATAATTGAATTTCTTCATCGCTAATAGAATTCTTGCTAGGCACGACTTTTCTCGAGTTGTATCATTTAGAGTAATATTTAATATTCAGTCTTGCATCTGCGTGGGCAATGTTGGGAATCATTGTAAGTATTCTTAAAAGATTACATGCATCATTGTTTTCTGACTGCATTCTTTTTTTATCTTCTCCATCAGTTTTTATCAACCTAAGGATAAAGGAAAAAGGGATTGTACGCTAGGCAATTATTGTGTTGTCAACTAATTCAAGCGATAACCAACAAATAAAATTGGGATTGAATGCAAGTTGACTTAAATAATTTGTAATAAAATTAGCCTTGTATTGCTGGCAGTGAACCCTCATTGTTTGTTGGTACTTACCCCAGACAGAGTGGGTGAGGACGGATCCCTAAAGTTAGAGCCCAAAACCCTGGACTTTCACCCTAAGTCTTCAGGTCAGACTTTTATGGATTTTGGGAGCTGCAAATAGTTTCCTCTGACCTTAGAAATACATTTTAGTTGTTTGTATCGATAAGTTTCTTTTGGGGTGTGATATTGAATCTGGCAACCCATGAAGATCACTCCATTGATTGAGGACCTATATGCCTTCAACTGGGTGTAGTAGGAACTCCATGTGTGCTTGAATAAGATTGTTTGAATAACCAATTAAAATTGCTAAGATAAAAATAAGCCAAACTCTTACATCTTTCACATGTTGAGTTGGTGAATCTATTCAAAATGGTTTGTTTGCATTATATTGTGTGAGTTGATTCTGCATATTTACGTGCATCCTGGTATTTGTATCTTTTGAATCGAGCATGTTCATTTCTCATATTCTCTTTGAAATCGAAGATGGATAATTGGTTGGATTTTAGTTCAGACTTTGCAAGCCTTTCGTCCCAAATATCACATTTGTCAAGGTCCAACCACCTTTTTCTTCTGGATCTTCCCCGATCCGAAATAACCCTTATTTTGATATGGTGTATAATGATTCATTCTTAGGGAGAAGTTACATCCCAACCGATCCCTTTCTTTCTTCTCTTCTCACCGAGGAAGACCATTGCCTTGCTGAGATTGATTTGATTTCAATGTCTTTGTCAATATCTCACTCCAATCCCCTTTTGATGAAAGTTTAGAAGATTCATTCATGATGCTTCCCAAGAGACAAAATGGATAGGAGGAAGAGGTGAAGGCCCAATGCAAATGGTACTAGCTAGACTAGTAGCCTCTAAGTAGAATGCAACATTATTGAGAGAACATATTGTCCAGTTGAATTTGGGATTAGATGCACCTTTGGATGCGGATTATAACCCTGGACAATACCAAATGACAAATTAGTTAAAGTCCAATTGAACTAAAGTAGAATACGAGTTAAAGCTGCATTTTCTAAGTTTGTTGCCTCACTTTCACAAGAATGCACATATGGAACAGTATGAATTCCTTAGGGACTTTGAGTTTCTCTGCACTAACCTCATGCATCCTAGGGTTAGACAAGACTACATTAGGCTCAAAGTCCTTCCTTTTTCCTTGAAAGATAAGGTGGATTATTGGATGAAGAACATGAGGGTAGTTATAACTACCTATGTGCAGTTCAAGGACCTTTTCTTGAAGAAGTTCTACATTTTGAGTAGAACTAACTTGATATCCCACACTCCTAATGAAGCATTTTGTGATACATGAGAGAGATTCAAATACATCTTGCAGAAGTGTCCTTGCCATGGTTTAGAGTCTACCATCTTGGTTCAGTCCGTATATTGTGGTCTTAACCCTGAGGTACAAGATTTGGTTAGTGTTGCTTGTGGAGGCAGCTGCACTTCAGGTGGTGCGTACACCATCTGGAAGGTATTCGAGAGGATAATCAAAATGAGCCAAGAACAAACCACGGGTAGAGCTTAGATAGATATCCCCATACCACTCTTACCTAGAGGGGGAGCCACAGATACATTTGATTCTTCTGACATAGGTATCATAGAATATAAATTAACAGCTGTAGAGAGGATCGACAGGAGAATGGATGAGTTGGACAACAACTTATCCAAACTGTCAAAGTAGATGGAAGAGATGTCAGAGAAGGTATCTAAGATCAAGATACTTGTCGTGACTGCATCTTCTACTCTCGTGTATCGTGTTCACAACATCCAGGAGCAACCGATGTCAAGGCCACCCCAACCATGGGTAGAGGATCATAATCTTACACATTCTTGTCAGCAACAACCACCATCTATGGAAATAGTTACTGAGGAGCTTTCCCAGGTGTGGGAGGTTAAATGGTGTATGGTACACACTTGACCCTACCAGATAGGGGAGTTCAGGGGACCTTTCTCTTACCAGCACCCCCTGACTTTTTACAACACATCATTTATTCCTACACCTCTTCCAGCACCATAGAGTTCTGGAGCCTATTCGTTCCCGAGCACCGAGGTAGCAACATCAACAGTTGTAGTATGTTCGTCAGTTGACATACCACCGAGGCCCACATGTGCAGCATCAGTCCCAATAACAATACCATGGCCATCAGGTCCAATCTTCATGTTCTTCTTTCCCTTCTTCATAGCAGCAGCCGTCGTCGCCAGGTTCCACAGATTTCAAGAGGTGGATTCTCGAGGAGTTACGTTCCTGTAGGAACAAGATACAATATTTGTGGGTTGACCTCAACCACTTACCTCATTTGCACAATGAGCAGACTGCCCCTTCTCCATCCACTCCCGGGTTCAGGCTAACCCCAACTGCCTGAACAAGACTTAGCAAAAAAATATACGATCAAGTATACTACTTAGATTCTCACAAATCTGAGCATGAAATCCTTCCTTTTAATTGTATTAATCACAAGTCACTGAAGAGCGGAAGGACCGTGGTCGTGCCTGATCGGGCAAGGATATGGAGAGGACATCTGAAGCTCACCCTGAGGAGACTTTAAAGGATGACGAGGTCAGGCATCGCCAGCAGTATCTTCATCATGAGGTAGAGACATCTATGAGAAGAAAGAGAAGGAGTACGAGAGCATCACTACAGCACGAAGATTCAGAGTCTACGGAGGACCTTGCACCTTTAGTTGAGGAGAATGTGCCTTCAACAGACATTCCCTAACCTTTAGTAGATGCTTGTATTTCTAATTCTAAATTATTTGTAAGAGTTTCAATTGTGAAGGACTTTGTTTCCATAAATAAAAAGCATGTTTTTATTTACGATTCAGATTCTTCACATTCATCTGTTTGTTCAATCCCTTTCCCCCGTGGTCTTACGGTAAGAAAGCGCATTATCAAAAAGATTCAGAAAGACGATCATGAAATGGCACGGCTTGTAAGGATAACATTATGGTGAAAATTCCATTTGATGAGTATGTGGCAAGTTATCCTGCTTTCCAAAAGTATTTGAAGATACGTTGTACACCGAACATGGTTAGCAAGAAGAAGTTGAATAGTTATGTCAAGATACATGTTTTGCTAGTTGCCACTACATATTGTCTCAAGAACCAATAGCTACCAAGGAAGAAGAGAGATTTAGATGCACATTATGTGGTGAGTCATATTGATGATATAGAGTTCGCACACACTCTCCTCGGTAATAGTTCTTCGATCAACTTACTTTCATTTACCTTATATGAGAAGCTGGAGTTGGGTCCACTTCGCAAATCCAGAGCATTACTTCAGTTCACGGATAAGTCTATGAAGAAGGTAAAGGGAGAGGTCAAGGACTTTATCATATTGATTGAGGGACAAGATTACAGAGTGGACTTTACCATCCTTAAAATGGATATCCCTAGTTACTGCAGAGGGTCACATATCATCCTTGGGCGACCTTTTCTTAGGATCATTGGAGCTTCATTTAACTATCAGACATGGATGATGAAATTCCATTCTCCAAGAAGAGAAGTGGAACTCAAAATGAAGAAGAAAAATGGCAGTGACCTAACTTCGAGTCAAGTACAGATTTCGCATCATCTTCCAAAGCAGATTGCATATTCATGAGCACAGTTGGGGTATGGAAACATAAATCCATTGGACTGAGAAAGACCCTTTCATCTGGAGAGGATAGTGTGCATGATGCAGTTTGTAAGGTATTGCTAGGATTGTTGACAAGTGGATCATCTATCTATTCCTTTGATGATTTAGAGATTTCTTCAGATCTGTAAGTTCCTACCTCTAAGGAACAGTCAAAGGAGTTAGATTTAGAGTCAGATGCAGCTTTGGCTGAATTACAGCATTACTTTGGTGATCCGGCTCCTTGTTCAATACAGTTGGTGGCCACCATTACAAAGGTAACACCGCCTTTATACAACACAGAACCAGATTCAACGATAGTTCAATAGGATTTACTTGATGATACTTCATTGACAGAGCTGAAGCCTCTACCTCCTACACTCAAGTATTCCTTTCTTACGGGACCTAAGAATAGATTTCCTATCATTATTAGTTCTAAGCTATCTGTAGAACAAGATTCTAGGTTATTTAGAAGTGTTAAAGAAGAATAGCAAGTCCATAGGATGGACAATGTCGGATCTAGTGCGTATTAACCCTACTCTTTGCTCACATCACATATATGTTGAAGATAATGCTAGGCCTTCCCATGAATTCAGAGGAGACTTAGTCCAAATCTTTGGGAAGTAGTTAACAAGGAAATTGAGAGATGGTTTGGAGCATAATTCATATATCCTATCTTTGATTCCAAGTGGGTGGCTCCCCTTCATGTTGTTCCAAAGAATTCAGGAATTTAGATGGTTACCAATGAGGAGGGAGTTGAGATCGCGACACGAGTACCCACGTCATGGCACGTCTGTATCAATTACAGACGTTTAAATGCTGTGGCCAAGAAAGATCACTTTCCCCTACCTTTTATTGATTAGATTTTAAAGAGATTAGGGGGAAGGAGTTCTTCTATTTTCTTGACGGGTACTCTAGCTACAATCAAGTAGCCATCACCCCTGAAGATCAAAAAAATATCACTTTCACTTGTCCTTTCAACACATACGCATTCAGGCGCATGACATTTGGGCTCTGCAATGCCCCAGGTGCCGAAATGGTGGGGGATTTCCTGGAGGTCTTCATTGATTTCTCGATCCATGGTGATTCATTTGATTCATGTCTAGCACCCTTGGACCGAGTTCTTCAAAGGTGTATACGTGTTAATCTAGTACTCTCCTGGGAAAAGAGTTATTTATGGTTAAGGAGGGGATCGTGTCTGGGCATGTCATCTCCAAAAAGGGAATGGAGGTTGACCTTGCTAAGGTAGATGTGATCAAGAAACTTGATCCTCCAACCAACATCAAGTCAGTGAGATCATTTCTGGAGCATGTTGGATTTTATAGAAGATTTATTCAAGATTTTTCTAAGATTGCACAACCACTGATTGAGCTCTCAGGGAAAGACACCAAGTTTATTATTGATCACAAGTTTCTAGAGGCCTTTGAGTTATTAAAGAGAAAGATTTATGACTCACCTATTATGTTGTCTCTTGACTGGTCTCTTCCCTTTGAGATCATAACTGATGCATCAGATTCTACTATAGGAGCCATATTGGGGTAGAGGCAAGACCAGATTTTGTTCTCCATCCACTATACGAGTAAAGTTTTAGACCCTGCTCAGAAAAATTACACAATGACTGAAAAGGAAATGCTCACCATAGTATTGGCTCTTGAGAAATTCAGGTCATATATTTTAGTTGCAAAAGTGACAATTTACATTGATCATTCAACCATTAGGTATCTCATGGAAAAGAAGGATGCGAAGGTGTGTCTTCTTAGTTGGATTTTATTACTCCAGAAATTTGATTGGAAATTAAGGATAAACATGATGTCAAGAATGTAGTGGATGATCATTTATCAAGAATTAAGTTGAAGGATTCCCCTGATTGTGGACCTATCAATGAGAGCTACTGAAGAATCGCGAATGCCCTCAGTTAATTTGTTGGAATTAACTTTTAAATTATTCTTTGTAGGCTGCCAAACTCAGATTAATCAAAAACTGTGAATTTAATTATTCATCCAATTAAGGCGAGTGGTCAATTTTTTTACTTGGGTAAGCCTAAGGTCGAACTCAGAGAGGCCACTATCTCCTTAGGCTGATTTAAAGTCAATCTAGAGATTAGCTTTTCAGAGAGGTACTTTTTGGTATTTTTAGATGCAATAAACGGGTGAAATATGATTTTGACGAATTTGGGGGCTAAAATGCAATTTATGACCAAATTACGTTCAAAAAACCTCAAACTTGGCCATAATGTGAAATATGATGAAATTAGGCTACTATATTTTTTTGGAATTTTGAATGTGAAATAATTTATTATGAATTAAATAATGCAGACTAGGAGATTTTGAGTTAATTAGTTTTGATAAATACCAAAGGTCAATATTTTTCAGAAATTATTTATCCTAGATAGTTCTATGTGAAAGATATCTAGAACAATATTTAATTCTTAAAAAATACTAAGTGAGGAATTAATTAAAAATCGATTATTAAATTTACCTTTTCATTTATTTTAACCTAGATATGCATGCAAATGAGATGAAATTTGGAAACAATGTTAAACAACCTATAATCTACCTAATTTGAATTTTTGGGATTTTTTAGAGCAACAAATAATTTACTTACAATTTTAGAACATCAAATGGGTAAAGTATGCAAGTTTTCACCATATTAGTTATATTAAGTAATTTACAGCTCATAAAAATAAATTCAACATACATAATGATAGAGAAATTTGTTCTACAGAATGCAATTTAGAATGATAAAAGGATGCAAATTATGGTTCAAATTACAAGGCAAATGCAAGGGTCTATATGCAAATTCAAAATAAAATACATAAATTAAATTCAGATACAGTTACCAATGCTCAGGGGGGTTATTTATGCAAATCATCTAGGAGGTCACGTGATGTTGGGGGCTCGCGTGTAAATCGCTGAAGATTGAGGGTCTCTGGTGCAATTTTCCCTCTAGGGCATACAGCGTGCGTGACCTCTAATTGACAGGACCTTTATGATATTTTCTAGCTCGATAGGGATCTTAGCATAAAATATCCAGAAGAGAGGTTGTGCTCACGTGAGGGGTTCTGGACCACTCCTTGTCTTCTTCCTTTTTGGTCCTAAGGAGGCGGTGTAGAGTCTCAGAAGGGAGAGGGGTACGAACGCTCCGCATCTCGCGGTGGCTGGTGATGGCTGCTGCAGAGATTGACAAACCCGTATTGAAAGAGGCCCAAAACCCAACTTCCACATATGAGCTCCGATTTTTATGAAATTGATCTTGTTTTGAAGGTCTTTGAATATATATTACTTTAAAAGTAAGTAGACCGAAATCGAACATTGTATGAGGAAGATATGCATGTTTTAGTCTGTCTATCTTGAAATTAGGATTTTATCTCGTTGGCCAATTATTTAAGTCAGCAATTTTTTATTTTTCTTTAATTTTGTTAGTAATATGTACACAATGAAGTTGGTTTAATGTCAATTGGAGTTAGCATGACTTAATTAAAAATGTATGAAGTTAGGTGAAAATGTGAAGATGATTATGAATGCAATTATGCGTGCTAAGATGCATATATTAATTCTAAGTGGATGAGTGGTAAAAATGCAGAATAATCGATGAAATGTAGATAATTACTTGGGAGCGAAGCTCTATTTTCAACTTTTAGTGTGATGAGTCATAAATTCATCAATCCCCTATGCTTAAACCTTGCTCGTCCCGAGAAACTAAAATGAAATGCATGAGTGAAATGATGTTGGGTTCCATACAAGGGCCATGAACAGAAGGTGAAAATTGAGCTAGACCTGACCTTTGGATTAATAGTGTGGCAGAACTGCTGTGAGAATTAGGGTTTTAAAATCAACAGCCCTCGAGTTCTACATATCATGTAACAGATTTAGCTCAGAAGTCATCTTGGAGCAATCCTTCTCCCAAAGCACACCCTATGAACATTGAACAATTGTCTCATGTGTGTGAAAGGTGTTAGCTTTTCCCATCAAGAATGTCAGACTACCATGCAAAACTTTCCTCCAATAACTCGTCCTCGGGGAGTTAGGTATTTCCTTCCAAGGTCTGTTGCGTTGTGTTCACACTCGAAAAGAGGAAGAGATTAGAAGAAGAAGAAAAGAACTAGAGGGTGACCAGTGTAGTCACCTCTCCTTGTGAAGCCGGTCAGTTTAGCCAAGTCTCCACCAAGATCAGCAGGTTTTCTTGAAGCTTGGACCTTTTTGGTTAGATATTTATTTGATAGTTGGCTTCTTTTTGGTATGGATTTTTGATAATCTAAATGGATCTTGTTGTTCCCCTATGGATATGGAATCTTTTTTCCATACATGTTTTGGGATTTTAGAAAAATTGTGCCCAATGTCCATCCCTTATTCGAAGCTTTATTTCAACCCGTACTCTAGTCTTTAGATGTCCACGCCACCAGAAAAGAGACCCATACGATCTTCCAACACCCCATCTTAGTTGAGGTAAGTGCATAGTGCGAGAGTACAGATTAATTCCCTATTCAGAAGTTATACCCAGAATTAGGAGACCATGTAAGACACTAAGAGTCAAAGGTTGCTCATTGTCATGTGGAACTCGAAGAATTAAGTCCAAAACTTGAAGCTTCTAAAATCCTCTTTATCGATGAAGTTCCTCTGGAAATTAGGTAGATTAAGGCCTAGTCAAGATCACTCTCACTTCTATTCATAACTCAGATCAGAACCCAATAACTTTCCACGTTGCATATGCTAGATATGCAAATGAAATGCATATGCATATGAGGTGCAAGATGTTTTTTTTTCATTTTTTATGAATGCAAGGATGCTATGCAAGAGTAAATAAGAAGTTTTTTTAGACTTTTATCTATCCCGTAATTATTGCATAATATATACATGAAAATACGTGAAAGTACGAGCTATGTGTAAAGTATATATGTAATATATACACCCCCCCTATACTTAGTGTATGCTATGCCCTCAGAGCACAAGAAGCAAAGAAAAGACATAGCTCATGCTAAGCATAGGAGAATGAAAAATAAAAAGGAGTATAGAAGTCGACCGCCCCCTATACTTAGGCTATGGACAGCCAGGGTATAGAAGAAGATCAAAAAATGGGGCAGTCGTGGTCAAGAGGATAAATGGATGAATATAAATAGGGTGGGCATCGGTCCCCCCCATACTTGGGCTTTGGTTAGCCTAAGTATAGAACAGTAGTCAGTATGAGGACCGCTCATATATGGAGAATATACAGAGTAAGTAGGGAGTGGGGAATAGAAAATACAAATGGCATAGGTCTCCACCTATACTTAGGCCTTGGCCTATGTGTAGGAAGAAAACGTATAAGGGAACTGATGGGGGCGAGGGAAGGGTAGCCGATGATCAAGGAGGTTTACGGCTAATCTACTTCGAGACATGTTATGGAAGGGAATATTGATAGAAAGAAGATGAATCAGAAGATTCCCATCCATCGTCGAAGCAGTTACCAGAAGAACTGCGAATGCCCTCGGTTAATTTATTGGAATTAACTTTTGAATTGTTCATTGTAGGCAGACAAACTCGGATTAATCAAGGGCAATATGTGATTTATCACTCTAAAAGTTGAAAATAGAGCTTTTTTCCTAAGTAATTAGATGCATATTTCCATTTATTATGCATTATTCACATTCATGCATTTAGAACTAATATGTGCATTTTAGCATGCATAATTACATTAAATAAGAAGCCAAATTCACTTGTAAATATTCACCTATTTGTATCTATTTTATACTAACTACAAATCCAATAAAATCAGCTCTATAGTGTATATATTACTATCATTAATAAAGGAAAATACCAAAAAAATAATAACTTGTAAAATTAATCAATAAAACCCGAGTGCCCTAGTTTGAGATTCGGAACCTTAAAAATCACATATCTCTCCCATACAGTATCTGATTTAGGTCTGCTCATTTTTAAAGTAATATACATTCAAAGACCTTCAAAACAAGACTAATTTTATAAAAATGGAGAGTGTATGTGAAACTTTGATTTTGGGCCCCTACTGTATATTGTACATATTGACCATAATACCCTTTATTTTACCCTTTATTTTCTTAATTATTAAAAATCCAAAAAATTAGATTAAAGTTTAAATATTCCTTTCATATTTTCTCTACCTTTATTTTGATTTTTTATCTTATTTAAAAATGACAAAAAAATCTACAAAATATAAAAATATAGTATTTTATATCTCTAAGGTATCCCCAAAAATACACTTTGTACATATGATTTATTTTGGTTTTCTGTCCTTCACAAAGTTCTAGATCTCGTTGAGACGAGAAACTTTCGTGTTGAACACTTTTTGATTTGACCCCTTTTATTTTTTTACATTTAAATTTTTATTTTTCTAATACAACACACGGTGGCTCGTGGAGCCACCACATGTCACCTTTTTTTTTATTAATTTTGTATTTTATTTTATTTTATTATTATTTATTTATATTTATTAATTTATTAATTTAATTTTTTATATTTTCTTCTACTTTTATTTCCTTTTATTTTCTTTTCATTATTTTTAGTAGCCTACTTATTTTATTTTATATATTATATTTTTCTCTTTTACTTACTCCCTACTCCAACTTCCCACACAAACCACCAACTCCCCATTCTTCCCACTTTCTCTACCTCTTTTCGAACTTCCTCCTCCTTTTATATATTCTCTTCTCCTCCCTCATTTTTCATCATCGGCTATTCTACAAGAGAGGTTCGAGCCCTGTTAAGCCATGAGGTGACAACTCTTCCTTCGACGTCGAGCGACGATGACCAGCCGACGAGATCTGTGGATCTTCACCCACGTTGCAGTCCCTTCCACGTCACTGTGCAGCTTCGAAGGTCCATCTGCCAACCTTCTCGAGGCGACGACATGAGTCCAGCATAGTTGGTCCGTAAATCTGGGCGAAGCTACCACAAGTAAGAATCTTCTCTTTTTTTATCATTGTTTTGTCATTTCTTCGCTTTTCTTTGTTCTATTATACACCCAAATTCACAACCAACAAAATCAAACATCAACACCTCCTCCACTATCATCATCTTCATTTCCCCTCGCCTTCTAATATACCTTGCATATCTCCCAACTCCGACCAAGGTCATGATAGGAAACTTAGCTTAGATCCCCACCTCTATATGAACTATCGTTCCCATTCTTTTGGTTACGTAAGGAAGAGCCTTAAGCTCGATCAGAGAGTGATTATTATAGGAAAAAGATGAAGAAGAAGTGGAAAGAACCCATGCAGTAGTCATCATCTCTTTTTGAGGACTTCTCTCTGGCCACCCATGCATCAAGGGAGAAGATATGTGCATCCCTTTTGTCTTCTACGAGCAGCTCATCCATTCGCCAGAGAACAGCAGCAACCACAACCGCACGTCGCCGCTGCTCGTGTGTAGCAGCCTCCGCTGCCCACACTTCCCTATCGCATCGTCCCACCCGCTGCAGCTCTCTTAGTGCCGCAACTCCGTCGCCAACAACAGGTCACGGTGTGCGCTCCCTCGCCCACGAGCAGCCACACTGCCGCCACTACACATCACCAACATCTCCTCCCCCATCCCCTCCATGTGCATGGCTATCGCGGCCTATCTCCACCCCTAACACCATCAAGCCTGCGCTGCCTTGCAGCCACCCACCTTCGCAGCCCGCTACCTAGGGATGCAAACGAACGAATACGAATGCGAATTCATGTCATACCATAACCATATTCATTTTATTTTACGAATACGAATACGAATGTTACACGAATGTAAAAAATCAAGATCCATATCCTCAAAATACGAATACGAATACGGATACGAATTTTTTACGAACGAACACGAATATCCAAACGAATATTGAAATAAAAATTTATGCATAAAAAATTACAGGAATACGAATTTAAGGTTTCATACCAGATCAGTTGCAAATGCAACTGAGAGGGAGGTCGTGGTTGCGGCAGCGGGAGGTTACGGTTGCAAGTCTGCGACAAAACGATGTTGGCTCCGGCGGGGGAGGCGGAGGGTGGCAGGGGGACGCGGTCCTCGGACCTCAACTCCTTGAAGGAGGCGGAGGCCGGCAGCCATGGAGGTTGGGCGAGAGGAGGGAGGTTGGGTGGTAGACGGAGGCAGTAGACGGCAGGACGCAAGGGGCGGAGGTCAGGAGAGCGCAAGGGGGCGGAGTTCAGAAGGGCAGCAGGCTGCAAGGGGGGCGGTCCGGGTGGAGGCCGGCGGCCCCCAAGGGGGGGAGTGGGGAGGTCGACCGACTGCAGGGGAGCGGAGGTCGGAGGGGCGCAAGGGGCAGAGGTTGGGAGGGCGGCATGCTGCAAGGGGGGCGGGACGGAGGTTATCAGGGCGCAAGGGGGCGGGGCGGAGGTCGGCAGGGCGCAAGAGGAGAGGAGGCGGGGAGGGCAGTAGGCTGGACGTAAGGGGGCAGTAAGCTGGTCACAGGAGATGCACAGGCGTAGCCGCAAGGGGGGCGGAGGCCAGGAGGGCGGCGTGCTGGCCGCAAGGGAGAGGGGGTGATAGGTTAAAATCGAAGGGGGTGTCGGGGCCGTGGGGGGTGGGGGACTTGGGATGGGCGGCTGGGGAAATATGTTGGGAGGGGAATAAACCCTAATTCATATATTATAAAATATAATATAAATAACGAATATTCGTATTCGTAACCGTATTCACAATTTTTTTCGTATTCGTATTCGTATTCGCATTCGTTAACTCAGTATTCGTATTCGTATCCGCAAAAAAATCATTTAGAATATTCGTATTCGTATTCGTATTCGCCTGTTTTAGAAAAACAAGAACCATATCCTCTTAAAAACGAATATGAATATGAACGAATACGAATATAACCACATCCGTTTGTGTCCCTACCGCTACCTCCTTGCACGTCATCCCATGTGTACTCTAGCACCCCGCCACTGGTCCACAAGCTGCGGAGCCATCGTCGCGTGGCTCTATTCCAAGCCATGCAACCACGCGGCCTCCAGCGACTCCAGCCGAGCATCCCCCAACCGCCACTGCCTGCACCAGTCGCACGTACCTTGCATCTCCACAGGAGTGTCGCCCCCTACCGCGCTCCTAGCCATAGTCGACCGCCCCTCCAGTGCGTCTACATGCCACCTCCTGTTGTGCTTCGCCGCTGCCGTGCCGCCGACCTTCACGTTTTCAGCTCACGCGCCCTAGTCGCTCGTGCTTGTACCCTAAAGGAGCGGGTTCCATTTTTGGAACCCACGTTCAAAGGTCCACTTCATTATTTTTTATTTTTTTGTGAAAATTGTAGTATCTTCCCTTTATGTTTCTTTAATTACAAACGTATCCATGTGCATAATTTTTTGTTAAGTTTTAATTTCTGTATTGCAAAGACACCCCTGCATTTATGCATCAATTTAGACCTCAATACTGCATCATTTTTTTAATAAAAAACATATTAAAGATCATTTAATTCTCTATCACATGTCTTTTTATTTGGATTTTTGTGGATATATTTACTAAAAATCAGGTTTGAAATTCAGTAATATTTTTCTCATTTATGTTCTTAAATTCATATATACTTATTCATTATCTATTTTTTTTTTAAAAAAATTAGTGATGATGTGTATGAATGTGCTTTGATTATTATCCAATTTTCATCAAAAATGAATGTGTCTTTTGCTTAAAATAAATTGTTAAGTGATTTCTATAATTGATTTTTAATTAAATCCATGAATATTATTTTTACAAAATTTAAACTCTCTTGGATTGCTAATTAAAATATATTTTTGAGATAAATTTCTCTCCGAATAAATTAATTTTTTGGATTTATTAGGAATTAAATACTCATAGTCACTTCGTTTCCATTAATAATTTCATAAAAATTCTTATATTATCAAAAAATTCCAAAAAAATATTGTATATTCATTTCATCATATTTAACTTTCAACAAAATTTTCATAATTTTTGCATTTTGTTTGCATGAAAAATTGCGTAAAAATACTTGAAAGTTTACATTTTTCATTTTTGCATTTTATCCCCAAAAATTCCCAAAAAATACATTTTGCATTCATCATTGGATTAAGTTTTCAGGAAAAATATAATTTATCAAACTTGAATTAATTTAACATTAAAATTAATTTGGCTAAATTACTTGATTCCTTAATAACCCAGTTTATTCGCATTATTTGCACTTGCATTTTTATTGCATAAAAAATACAAAAAAAAACTGCTTGGAAAACCATGAGCTAAATCATCTAATTTGATCCGATGTTGTTCATTTGCCTACTTAAGTCGACCATGGGGCTTGTCCATGTTAAAAATACATAAAACCGTACATTAATTAATTCGTTGAATTGATTGTGTGGTTAATCTTTGATCGATCCTGATTTCCCGACTACAATAATGCGACACTACTAAATAGGGTATTCGATGATACATCAAATGGCGTCGTTGCCGGGGAGGCAAACGGCTTAGGATCGTTTTAGAAAATTAGATTTAGGTTTTCCATTCACTTGGATAGTCTGACCCCTGAACCACCTTGTAATTATTTCATTTTTTAATTGTTTTCCTATTTATTTTTTATCTATTTTTTGTCTCTCTCTCTGACATAATTTTTATCTTTTTGTGTGAGGGTCCGATGGACTTGGAGAAGCTTTCTTGAAGTCGACACATCTCGAAGAGCATCGGAGGCCGACGATTCGTGGATCGAGACGGTTGTTGAGATGCCAAGAAGATTCCTTTGAAGAAAGATTTTAATTTTCATTAATTTGTACTAATTTCTTGATTTCTTGTGAATTCCGTTTAGAATCTCATGTGTGTATCAGGATTGGACATTGGACCCCTTCGTGGTCGTGTGGTTGATCGACGTATATTAGGACCTGCACTCACATCTCTCAGAGCAAATTTTATTGCTTGTGCTCGTACTCTGTAGGACCACACATCACACTTAATGAGACACGCTTAGACTGCAAATCTATTAGTCAAACTTAAAGTGTTCATCACTCGCTAATAGAACTGCCTGTTTGGGAACGATTTTCTTGTTTGCATTTCATAACAGTGTAAAATTTCAATTCTGTACAACATCCCTCATGTAGAGAGTTGGATGCGTTGTAAGTCTTCTTACTCAAGCATTCATCATCGTTTTCTTGATTGCATGGGTTTTTTCCGATTCCTCTCTCAATTTTTCTAACTTAGGATAAAGGAATTGGATTGGACGGCTGGCGTGATTGCTTGTGTAGATTAATTATAGTGACAACTAATCGTTAAAATCAGGACTGTTAGTTGAATTGGACCAAAAAATGATTAAAATTAACCCTTGTTTGCGAGAGAGCAACCCCGTCATTGTTTGATATACTTGCAAGTGAGAGAGATACGACACTAGGATAGAGCCAAAGCCAGGATTTTCATATAGACTACTGGTTCAAAATGATTAGCCACTTTTCAATGAGGATCTATGGATGGTCGATAAACAGTCTGAATTTCCTTAGCAGAGTGGGAGGTTTAGAGGATGCCTTGTAAGGCTTTGTACTCAAGAAATGGGTAGCCATATTTATACAATCTGCACTTACTCCTATACTGGCTGAAAGTGGGTTTCGTAAAAATTGGGATAGTCTGTAGGGAAGTACATGCACCTAACAGCTCATTGATCTTTCAAGACTTGCATTTATCACCAACTAAACATGACAAGATAATTTGGTCGGACCTTTATGGCCCACATGTGTAGAGTTGGTCAATTTGGGGTTTACTCTTGTGTTTGTTTTGTGTCTGTCCGTGTGCGTTATCATGTGTACTTGTACGATTTCTACCTTGATCCGCTTACATTCGTCCATTTCTCTTCGAGATGTTGGGATATTGGTCATCATATCCAGGTCACTCCTCTTCTACCATAATCCAATCATCTTCACTTTCTTATTCCTCCTCATACCCCCATCCAGACTGAGAAGTCAGTACTTTGACTGACTTCTCCACTTCTCCGTATTTCTCACCTATTCCATATTCTAGCACTCCGGATCCACTTCCATCTTAGGCTGACTCACCATATTCTCGAGAGCTGGATGAAATTAAAGAACCATTCAATATGCAAGCCACTGTTGAGACCAATAACTGGCAGAATTAACTACCCCTGCATACTTCATCTCCTCTTCATGTGAATGATGGGACAAGTCAACAAATCACACTTACACATCTTGACTAGACTTTAGGGTACAACTTGGTCGATCGAACAACCCGAATGGAGAGGCACACACATCATGATTTCTCAGACTTGATTGACTTTAGTGATCAAGCTTACATTTACTAGCCCTTATACCGACCATTCAGAGAGCCTATACAGACAGGGGATTGGACTCATGAATTCAATCTACAAGCCCCTTCTTTATTAACTTCATCATATGAGGATCCGACCAATATCTGCCAACCGAATGGTCCATACTCGACCCATCGTTACATACCGGAGTCTAGGTACGTTGAGTATGAGACTTCAATATTTCAGCAATATCCTCCAATTGAGCAGAACTCTCCCACGATTCGTCATGAGATTTTTTTGGAGTGTGACTTTTCTAGACTTATCAAAAAAATGAATCATTTGGAAACAAGTTGAGAGATGTCACTGAAATATTGCACTCAATTTCTGCCATCTTGGGAATGAAAGTGGAAAAGGAGATAAGTGGATTTAATGTTGAAAATCAAGAGAACACTAGAGGGCCCACACACTCTGTACAGATGGAGTCAACTCTACCTCTATCTTCTACCAACCACTTGCCTTCCAATCTCGAGTCTACACTTTCTCCCACTCCTCCTTCACATATAGAAAACATTAAAAATCGAAAATTCCAAAAAGTTTAAAAAAATTAAAAAAATAAAAAAATCACATAAAAATTGAAAATGAAAAAGATCTAAAAAAATTGGATTCTACCCTGAGGGAAGCACTCGATGAGGAACTGATTTTCAAGTTTCCTTTAATAAAGGACATTTATCACTTCTCCGACATCCAATGATTTGTGAGAAGTAAATTGATGCCTAAGAGGTCGGGCAATAAGAGGACAAGGATTGAGAGACACATAGCGTCTATGGCCACCTCCTTGGTGATGGAGAGAAAGATCAAGAGCCGCAGAGTGAAGCGGTTGCCTAGGGTTGAATGTGAAATCAAAGACACTACCTTTACCCATTGATGAACCGTGAATTCAGCCCTTTAATAGTGTGGATTTAGCACTATGATGTCATTGCAGCCGGGCTGAATTAGGTCGATCAAAGACCATCTAATTTGGATATGTCAATAAAATCAGATGGTCATAAATTTATTTTACTTGGTAAGTAACCAAGGTCGAACTCAGGGACACGAGCCTCTCTCATGATATCCAGACTCTTATTCATTAATTAAGTGTTGAGTTAGAGAATAATAGGTCAAACAATGCACGAAGACAAGACAATGCATTAAACAAATGTAAAACATGCATTTTTTTTATTTTATTTTTAATCATGCAATTAAATGCAATCAAATGCAATGAAAATATGCCCGGATGAAACAAATACTTGAGCCAATTAATTATAAGTCAAATCAGGGGCAAATACTAAAGCTCTCTTCATTCATGTAAAAATTAGGCATGAGAAACATAGAAATCAAGACACTTAGACAATAAAATAATACATTAAATTTCTTAGTATCAAATCTGAAAGACAAGCATGCCATAAAGAAGAAATTAAAAGAGCTTCAAAACGCCACTGAAATCAACTCAATCGGAGCTAGGATGCTCAAGATATACACGAGTGAAGCCAGGGGCATAAATACAAGAAAACACAGATAACTAGCAAACAAGTCCCTGGGAGGGACTAAAATGCAAATACAAGAAAGTTCGAGACCTTCCCTGTAATTAACCCACACGCACAGGGGTATTTTTACAATTATGAAAACCCACGAGAGTATAAATGCAAAATACTTACTATTTGGTTAGGTAATCTCAGGACCTATCTGCAATTTGAAGAAGTAGGTGGGCCTCTATGAAAATTGCCCAACTTGCACGTGCGTGGCACGTGCTCTCCAGGCTCGGTAGTCTTCTAGGCTCGGAGGAGGCTCGGTGTAGCTTCGGGAAGGCTCGAAATGGACGAGCCTCCAGGCTTGGGCTTGGATAAGGCTCGGAGAATATCGAAGCTCTAGGGAGGCTCGGTGAAGGTTCGGGGCAACCGAGCCTGAAGGGTCGGATGTTGAGGCTCGGAGTAGCTCTGAAGTTGACGCGTGGCCGAATGTAGACCGTTGGATCTTGAGGATCCAACGGTAGCTGGAGTCTACACTATACGTCGACATGGATGCTCCTGCACCGTTGGATGAGCTCTGTGGAGGAGCATCCAATGGTGCCTGTGCTTTACTCCTCGGCTGTAGCTAGCGGCGGAACCAGACCTCTGGCAAGGTGATCGGAGCTCCGCCGCTCTTCTCTGGTGTCGATGGAGCTCGCCTGACGCTCTTGACTAGTTAACGATGACGGTCCAAGTCTGAGCAAGCTGCAGATGTGCATGGAGAGGGCCCTAGCTGCTCCGGTGATGGACATGGAGTTCGCCCAGCGAACTCCGACGATCTCTCCTATCACTAAATTGGGGCTTACCTGCAGCGTTAGTCTGATAGACGAAGCGAAATGGATGCGAATACGAGTGAGATGGAGGGCTTCGTGCGAAGGGAATGGAGCCCCTATAGGTTTCAGCGCCGGAGAGCGATGGTGAAAGTGACGGAAGGTGATAGGGTTCTAGAGAAAAGAGGGATGCTATCGGGAGTGTGCGCGTGAATGGGGTTGGTGGCGTGAAGCTAAAGGATGGATAATTGAAGGAGGGCGTCGTGAGGAGTCCTAATTAATTAAGATAATTTAAAGGAAAAATACAAAAGGAAGTCAGAGGCTTACCTGAGCGATGGCGAGGCGAAGGGCTTGTGCGCGAGCTCCGAGAAGGTGCTCTGGTCATCGCTGAACCTCCTCAGCCAATGGAGGCAGCTTGGCGGGGCTTCAACCACCGCAGACCTGGCCTACCATGGCCAGGGGTCAACACCGGAGGGCGCCACCGTCTTCGCGCTCCTCGCCGCCGCCTCGCTGTCATCGGGGGGCGGAGGCTTGCTGGGTGATCCCTCACGTAAAGGTGGACAGTTGTGAATGGAGGCAGGGATGTTGTATTTGAAGTGGCGAAGGAGGTGGTTTCAGTGGTGATGGGCTCGACTTTTGTGGGGGATATGGAGTAGTGGAGAGGACGACGAGTGTAAAGTGATGGCCAGCGGGGATGAGGGATGATGGGAGGACGTCGTGGGGGTGTTGGTGAGTGGAGATGGTGACCGAGATGATGGGAAAAATGAGAAGGGGGAAGGTGGTGAGCGAACTGGTGATCATGGGAGAGAAGGGAGACCGGAGGTTGACAATGAAGCTCTGGTCGTTGGATCTCGAGATCCAACGGCTGAAAGAAGGGCGCTACGAGACGGTTAGGATTAGATTGATGGGGCACAATCGAAGGGTGCGTGGGTATGCCACGTGTCGTGCTATTGGCACGGCACTGGTGGGCGGCCCAGATCGCATCTGGACAGTGATCGGAGTGTCGAGATCTGGGCGTCAAAGAACGGTGGAGATGAAGGGACGAGGGCGAGATCGTATGGCGCACAAAGCGCTACGTGGAGGGCGGAGCTCAATGCGCCAACGGGCGGCTGTGATGGCTTTTGAGTGTGATCAGACGGTGAGGATTAAAGAGAGCACGTGGAGATAACCAAACTGTTGGATCAAGAAGAGATCCAATGGTTGTGAGAGCAGGTGGCAAGGGCAAAGGGGCTGGGCCATGTGGCTCAACCAGAAAGGGTCACATGGCCCAATCAGATTATTATAAAGAAGAAATTGAAATATGAAGAGGCAAATGGCTGAATTTGGAAAAACTCAAAACATGAAAGTTGTAGATCTCGATGAGATCTACAAGTTTCATGTTGACCAAAAACAGAGATGAGGTAAAATAAAGGCAAAAAATATTTTTAAGGATATTTTTAAGGCTAAAAACACCACGGATTTTAATTTTGCGATTTTTTTGTGGTTTTTAATTTATTCAATGACTCTGATAATTACAAGACTTTATCTGGTTTTTATTGACACACATTTAAGCAAGGGGGTTAAAATAGGCAAATAAAGATGAAATCGAGTTTCATCACCCCCTATACTTAAACTATGCCCGTCCCCGAGCATCAAAGAAAATGAATGAACTGAATTAAGCCCCTTGTGCATGTGAGTACATGATCTAATCTGTTCAAGTCCACTCAACTTTAGAGATCCAAAATTTTAGAGTTCAACCTAGACTTAATCAAGAGGCACCCAATTCCTCTAATTATCCAGACTCTCTATGATGTACATATAGACTAAGGGTATGATATTTAGTGTTGACTGCGTTCACGAGAGTAGAGTCAAAACCTCACCCAAGGTCTTGGTCCGAGAAACTCTCCTAAGGACCCAATCCTCAACACTAGGGAATAAATCAAAACTTGCGTTCAGTTCACCGTCTCTTTAGTTGTCAGACTTAAAAATGTAGATGGAAGGCCAGTAATGGAGGGCATGGGATTGTGTCATTTCTTCTCTCCCTATCATTGGAACAAGGATTCTCTCTTAGTACCTTATTACGCAGCACATTTTTTTGTGTTGATCAGTGCATCCATCAAGAGAATTTGGAGCCGTCTACACTTGTTTTCCTAGGAGTACACCGGGGTGTGCCTTTTTTGAGTACCTATCGTACCTTCTACACCCAGACTTGTAACATTTACGATGCAAAGCCCTTTTTTGGTGCAAGCCCGGCTCCTGGTCCTAATAGCGGTGGTCCAAGTGGACACTTTGAAATGGTTGGAGCGCTCGACTTTGGTGGAAGCTCTTTGATATTTGACTTTGTGGAATGAGAGATTTTCTTTGACATTTCATTGATTTGTAGTATTTTTTTGCTAGCTCGAATGCTTTTACCAAGAGTTGGAGCACACTGATCAACATTTTTTATTTATTTCACACCCTGGCACTTAGGTCAATGGCAAGAGATTAGTATAAGAACCAAGTTCTCATACTGGGTAAAGTTGCTGACACTCAGGTTTCATGAAGCCTCCAGAGATTTTATCCCATCCTCGAGCATCATTAGATCAAGTCTAGACTCGAATCCCTCATCCCAGTCCCTCAAATGAAGAGTCAACTCATCTCATCGAAACCGTAGTCGTGCATGTGATGTGCTGATCATATTCTTAATGGTCTGAGACTAAGCATGAAATATAGCATGCAAATCTAGAAATCTAGGGGAATGTGGATGATTAAGTCTAAGACCCTAATGACTAAGGCTGGTTAACCTAAAATCTCAAGTCATTCAACACCTTCATTAAAAACACATTTTTTTAACTTCAAGAGATATTATGACTGCGTAAACTCAATTAAGTAGATGCATATGCATTCAACCAGTATGAGTGTAAGTACAGGCCGGAGCCCGTTACTTGAGCACGGGGCCTTACGCGATGTCCTCTAAACCACCCACTCTGCTAAGGGCGAACCCTCACTGAATGCGGCTACTTATTTAGGCTTAGTAGTCACTAATGACTCTTAAAGGACTTTTGGATTTTTCTCATTTTTATGGATTTTAATTAACTATTAGAACATTGGTTAGACTCAACTTTCTTTGAAAAGAGAGAAAATTTTCAATACCATGTCACACAAATAAAAATTTTCAAAAGATTTTCAAAAGATTTTTCAAAATAAGGGAAACTCATTTTTCAAATCATTTTCAAAAATATTTTTCTATAAAATAGTGTAACATAATATAAAAAAGCCTTGAAAACCAATGAGTCCACTTAGTTCAAAGAATATTACTTTAGCCAAAAAGTTTTAAATTTTTCAAAATTTTCAGATTATAGCTAAAGTAAATATACTGTATACACGGCTAAAGTAAATATAATGTATACACGGTATACCCCCCTATACTTAAACTTTGCTATGTCCTCATAGCACTAGATGATACAAGTCCACAGGTCCATTTAAATATAGAGAAATATACGGGAACTAAGGAGGGCTCCCCCTATACTTAGGTTAGAAATAACCTAAGTATGAAGGCAAGGAAAGATGAGTAGAGAAAATTACAGGGACTCGGGTCCCTCCTATACTTAGGTTGAGAGTAGCCTAAGTATAAAGATGGAGATTTGATGTTGGGAGAGATCTGAGGTGAACGAAGAAGATGAATGGATATACAAATGAGTGGATGAATCTGCGGAGATTAAAGGAGTATCTAAGGCTCTGTGGAGGGTGTCGGAGCAAACAAGGCTCAATCAAGCATGCAACACACTTCAATTTCACCAACTCACACATGAAACCAACAGATGTTGGTTAATTATCTTGTCGATTTTATTGGTGATCAAAACATTCAATCTTTACGCAGGAAAAAATGTTAAGTAAAATCAACTGCGTAAACGAGGGTGTTGCTCTCCCAGAATAATATTTTACTCCATTTTAGGTTGACTTGCAATTAATAGTCCCAATTATTTTGCTTAAGGTTGTCACTGAATTAAGGCGAGCACATAAATCAAGCAATCATCATCTACCATTCATTCCCATTTTCCATTAACCTAGGTGATCAAGCTAGGAGGAGAAATCGAGAAAAACCATGTATTCGATAAAAACCATAATCTAGGTTAAGCGAGAAATCATGCAGTGCCTTGGCGAAAATACGTGAAAATTCGGATTGATTTGAAAACTAAAATAATGTGTGTGTAAGTCGATCAAAAGCTGCATCTAACATGCTTCTATTAGCGAGGAAGAATGTCTTTTAAATTTGGCTAAGTGAAGTGAGGCTATGTGCGTCTATATTATAAGTGTGTCCTACCTACGAGCAAGCACGTAAAAAATGAATGATAAAATCAGCTCGAAGAGCTGCGTGCCTGGTCCTAGGTCGACACTCAAGTGGGGACGATCCCCACACAACCACATATATTCGTTCGTTTACAATCGCGAGTCTTCGATCAAAGACCGCTGTAAAGACGATTATTACATGATAAAATGATATGTAAAATGACATTTTCCCCCTTTCTTTTCGACTTGCTCTAAGCATGCTTTTGTGGCTTCTCGCAGCAGGAAGCACCTGCTCCTCGCCTCCTTGATCACCAAGGGCCCTACCACGAAAGCAACGGTTAGAGATCAATTGAAAAGAAAAAATTTTGCAATGCAAGATAGATGAACAAATTGACCTATATAATAAATACTTAATTAAATAAATAAAAATCCAAATAATACAAGAAATGAGCCGTGTCCCCTACAATGATGCCATTTGATGAACCATGAATTCAGCCCTTTAATAGTGTGGATTTAACACTATGATGTCATTGCAACCGGGCTGAATTAGGTCGATCAAAGACCATCTAATTTGGATATGTCAATAAAATCAGATGGTCATAAATTTATTTTACTTGGTAATTAACCAAGGTCGAACTCAGGGACACGAGCCTCTCTCATGATATCCAGACTCTTATTCATTAATTAAGTGTTTGAGTTAGAGAACAATAGGTCAAACACTGCACGAAGACAAGACAATGCATTAAACAAATGTAAAACATGCATTATTTTATTTTATTTTTAATCGTGTAATTAAATGCAATCAAATGCAATGCAAATATTCTCGGATGAAACATATACTTGAGCCAATTAATTATAGGTCAAATGATGGGCAAATACTAAAGCTCTCTTCATTCATGTAAAAATTAGGCATGAGAAACATGGAAATCAAGACACTTAGACAATAAAATAATACATTAAATTTCTTACTGTCAAATCTGAAAGACAAGCATGCCATAAAGAAGACAATTAAAATAGCTTCAAAACGCCTTTGAATTCAACTCAATCGGAGCTAGGATGCTCAAGATATACACGAGTGAAGCCAGGGGCATAAATGCAAGAAAACATAAAAGATAACTAGCAAACAGTCCCTGTGAGGGACTAAAATGCAAATACAAGAAAGTTCAGGACTTCCCTGTAATTAACCCACACGCACATGAGTATTTTTGCAATTATGAAAACCCACAAGGGTATAAATGCAAAATACCCACTATGCACGTGGTCGGCATGTGATCTCAGGACCTATCTGCAATTTGAAGAAGTAGGTGGGCCTCTGTGAAAATTGCCCAGCTTGCACGTGTGTGGCACGTGCTCTCCAGACTCGGTAGTCTTTTAGGCTTGGAGGAGGCTCGGTGTAGCTTCGACAAGGCTCAGAATGGACGAGCCTCCAAGCTTGGGCTTGGATAAGGCTCGGAGTATATCGAAGCTTTGGGGAGGCTCGGTGAAGGTTCGGGGCAACCGAGCCTGAAGGGTCGGACGCTGAGGCTCGGAGTAGCTTAGCTCTGAAGTTGATGCGTGGCTGAATGTAGACCGTTGGATCTTGAGGATCCAACTGTAGCTGGAGTATGTGATGTACGTCGACGTGGATGCTCCTGCACCGTTGGATGAGCTCCGGAGAGGAGCATCCAACGGTGCATGTGCTTTCCTCCTTGGCTGCAGCTGACGGCGGAACCAGACCTCCGGCGAGGTGATCAGAGCTTCGCCGCTCTTCTCTGGTGTCGATGGAGCTCGCCTAACGCTCTTGACTAGTTAACGATGACACTCCAAGTCTAGGCAAGCTGCAGATGTGCATGGAGAGGGCCCTAGCTGCTCCGGTGATGGACATGGAGCTCGCCCAGCGAACTCCGGCGAGCTCTCCGATCATTAAATTGGGGATTACCTGCAGCGTTAGTCTGATAGCCGAAGTGAAATGGATGCGAATGCGAGTGAGATGGAGGGGCTTCGTGCGAAGGGAATGGAGCCCCTATAGGTTTCACTGCTGGAGAGCGATGGTGAAAGTGACGGAAGGTGACGGGGTTCTGGAGAAAAGAGGGATGCTATCGGGAGTGTGCGCGTGAATGGGGTTGGTAGCGTGAAGCTAAAGGATGGATAATGGAAGGAGGGTGTGCGTGAGGAGTCCTAATTAATTAAGAGAATTTAAAGGAAAAATACAAAAGGAAGTCGGATGCTTACTTGAGCGATGGCAGGGCGAAGGGCTTGTGCGCGAGCTCTGAGGAGGTGCTCTGGTCATCATTGTACCTCCTCAGCCAATGGAGGTAGCTTGGCGGGGCTTCAACTACCGCAGACCTGGCCTACCATGGCCAGGGGTCAACACCAAAGGGCGCCACCATCTTCGCGCTCCTCGCCACCCCCTCGCTGTCACCGGGGGGCGGAGGCTTGCTGGGTGATCCCTCATGTAAAGGTGGACGGTTGTAAATGGAGGCGGGGACGTCGCATTTGAAGTGGCGAAGGAGGTGGTTTCAGTGGTGATGGGCTCGACTTTCGTGGGGGATATGGAATAGTGGAGAGGACGACGAGTGTAAAGTGATGGCCAGCGGGGATGAGGGATGATGGGGGGACGTCGTGGGGGTGTTGGTGAGTGGAGATGGTGACCGAGATGACGGGGAAAATGAGAAGGGGGAAGGTGGTGAGCGTACTGGTGATTGCAGAAGAGAAGGGAGACCGGAGGTTGACGATGAAGCTCTGGCCGTTGGATCTCGAGATCCAACGGCTGAAAGAAGGGCGCTACGGGACGATTAGAATTAGATCGATGGAGCGCAATCGAAGGGTGTGGGGGTATGCCACGTGTCATGCTATTGGCGCGGCGCTGGCGGGCGGCCCATATCGCATCTGGACGGTGATCGGAGGGTCGAGATCTGGGCGTCAAAGAACTGTGGAGATGAAGGGATGAGGGCGAGATCGGATGGCTTACAAAGCGCCATGTGGAGGGTGGAGCTCAAAGCGCCAACGGGCGGCTGTGATGGCTTTTGAGTGTGATCAGACGGTGGGGTTTAAAGAGAGCACATGGAGATAGCCAGACCGTTGGATCAAGAAGAGATCCAACGGCTGTGAGAGCAGGCGGCAAAGACAAAGGGACCAGGCCACATGGCCCAATCAGATTATTAGAAAGAAGAAATTGATATATGAAGGGGCAAATGGCCGAATTTGGAAAAAAACTCAAAACATGAAAGTTGTAGATCTCGATGAGATGTACAAGTTTCATGTTGACCAAAAATGGAGATGAGGTCAAATAAAGGCACAAAAATTTTTTAAGGATATTTTTAAGGCTAAAAACACCGCGGATTTTAATTTTGCGATTTTTTGTGGTTTTTAATTTATTCAATGACTCTGATAATTACAAGACTTTATCTGGTTTTTATTGACACACATTTAAGCAAGGGGGTTAAAATAGGCAAATAAAGATGATGAAATCGAGTTTCATCACCCATGCGAGAATCGATGATGACTCTCCGACAAATTTCCTCCCAACATATGTGTTTGACAAGCTCAAACTCAGGCCAATCAGAAGGTCGTGAGAGATCGTTCAGTTGGCTGGTCTATCTATCAAACGATCGAGAGGAACCATTTCAGTCATCATTACTTTCCAAGGTGCTCTACTCCAGTTAGACTTTATGGTCATTGACATTGAGCACCGAGGAGAGTTTACCCAATCTCTTATTATTCTCGATAAGTTGTTCTTAGCCTTGGCTAAGGCGACTATAGATTGTGAGACTCGAGAAATCAATTCTACAGCATTGGGAACACTTCGACCTCACCCGTACTTGACACACTTTACTCTAAGATGACCCACAAAGCTGTTGACAACTGTAACCATCGAGAGATAGATGAGTGCCACCTCTCTGCTACACCTAAGATACTGACTATCGAGCCGACCGTTGGTTTAGAGACTCCCCACACATCCATGATTCCTGCTGCTTGCATCACCATCATTGTGTTAGCTTCAATAAAAGACTCACAACCCGAAGCTGTCATTGAATCAGACATGATTTTTGTTGATTGTCTTGACTATTTCGATGATCCGACATCAGTGACTTTTAATGCCAAGTCAACTGAGATCACTAGTACCTTCCTGATACGTGCGCTGACCCTTTAGGAATATTATAATCTACATCGAGATACATCTGATGAGGAACCTATAGTCAGCTCCGCACCACATCCCAGACCTGCCACAAAGGAGACAACCAAGACTGATGAATTGACCCCACTCAACAACACGGTTGCCGCTTCCTCTAGTCGGTTATCCAGTGAGAAGAAGTCGAGAATTGATTCCTCGAGGTGTTCCCCCGAACCTCCCAAGACGCATCGCTCTCTTCTCCCTCTCGATGATTCATGTTCTAGAAAATTGACTAAGAAAGTTTCCTTCAACATACTGAAGAAGGAATTTTCAGAGGAATCCTCATCGGGTCCGGATGAGGTGGTTTATATGAGTGAGCTCAGTTCGGCTGTTCTTAAGCCATATCCGAGCAAGCAGACGTCTGTCGACCCTCGTTGTATGATCCCTTCACCTCACTATTATTCTTCTGGGGACGATTCCGACAGCGACACATATGTATATTACCCACCCCCTCGCTCCCGCAAGAAGGTTCGTCACAAACCTTCTTGATCATTGTATATTCTTACCCCTCCTTGTATAGATTTACTTTCTTTTATTTCCCTCCCTCCCCAGTGACTCGTATCACTCGACCCGACTCCATATCATTTCATTTTATGTCTATACTTAGGATGACCAGATCCTAAGTATAAGAGGGAGAGTGACCCGAGTCTCTTTATCAGTCGCTATATATTATCCAGATCTCATCGGTTCTCACACCCATTCCTATCCTATACTTAAGCTGACCAAAGCTTAAGTATAGGAGAAACTGATGCCCATTATGTATATATATTCACTCATTTCCCCTCTTGACATGTGATATTTCTCTCTTTATTGGATATTGTTGATTCTTCAAGGGGTGCTTACTTCCCTTGCGTGTGTAAAAATACAGCAAAGTAGAGATAATTGAATTAAAAATAATCTTTTCCTAAAAAAATATTGTCCTATTAAAAAAATATACAACATGTTTGCATCGAACTCTCGATTATTCACTCTATAGTATTGTCTGAGACCAACTCATCCATAAGATAGATTATTTAGATAATAATTAATATCTATAATATACAAAAGAATTACGCTCCACACGATATCAAAAATAGGAATATCAATCATAAGGGCAACCACTCTATTCGTAGGTTTACAAAAATGAATACCGGCTCGTATATAGATATTTACGGATACAAAAATGTTACATATCCTTAAAAATAAATACATTATATAGATCAAATATAAAAAATAGCTCAATTGATTTATAGATATGTCAAATACATATCAACTAAATGGCTTATCGTAATATATCAATTACGGTGAGAGAAGGTATATGACTTTGTTACATAGAGTTATAAATAAATATTCAACTAATTATTGAAACATATATACAAATATACACACACACAAACAAACATATATGTGGATATTAATGTGAGATGTATTCACTTTAAAATAAACTTAGATGTAAATGTTAAAATTTGTACATAATGAACCACATATGATATATATATACATTCTTGCATCTCAACAAACAAAACATTGTATAATATTACTTATCTAGAAATGTTAAATTCAACAATACTAAACATTACACTACTATAGTGTATTTCTGTAAAAGAAGAAATTTTGGAGGGACGATTTTGTCGATTCAATGTTTACAGGGTGTTATGCAAATTTGCATGTTTGTAAGGATATTTTGTTTAAATTACTTATGAACACAACCACTAAAGGGTGTTCATTTGAAGAATAATGAGAGTTCTTTCCTTACTCCTCTAATTTTTTATCCATCCACAGTCAACATTTTGTCATGGAGTCAATATGAGGGACTAGGTTTCTTTTGTTATCCCTCCATTATCGACCTCTCCTGCCCAAAAAATTATTCCTATATAATGGCGCTTTCTTATCTAATTAAACAATTGCCCTTCCCCTCCCCCCCTCAATATCAGCTCTTTTTTTATATCTTTGTAGGAATTTTGAACGCAGATATGTCTTCGAATTCTGGGATGGTTGGCACTTGCCAATTGTCTCTTTCCTCTAAGGGCAAGTTTCTTTTATGGAGGGATTAAAATATCGAGATATATGATTTTGTACTCAACTTCATGTTAGGCAGTTCTTTTGGGGATGATAATCTAGGTTTATGATTGAATGCTATTATATTTATCGATTGTATGGGTAAATATCCATTGTCTTTTTGGGATGGATTATTTTGCCACGCGCCTATGTGGGTGAAAAACTTCTAATATGTATAGAACTTAATGTTCGGACTGCCTTCTGATAAATGACTATGAATCTTTTTCTAAAAAAACTATTTATCTAACATTCTTATCCAATATAACCCCTTTAACACTCATGATCCTCCCCCTCTTATCGTACATCGAATAGCAAACAATTATCATGTATCCTTCCTTATTCATCTATATCTTCTTCCTTCAATTGATTAATCCATTATCCCTTTCACTTATTCCTCGACCGATCGAACCCTTAAATATTTTGAAATAATTTCAACGAATAAAAATGACAACCATAATGACAAAAAAATACATCCACTTTTTGTAAATTTCATAGAAGGTCATATCAATATCGATATCGTATCAATACGATATTTCGACGATATATCGACGACATATCTCCGAAATATCGCCCATATCGACGAGCATTTGTGAAGAAAATGCTTGGAAATCGGGATATATCGTCATATCGGTGCTCATATCGGTCTCATATCGATATATCGGCGATATATCGCGATATTTCCTTCTATGTTTGTAATAATATATCCGGTAATTTCGAAGGTTCAAAGTATCTTCTTGAAATTTGAACTCGAATCTTTTAAGATATAGATACACTGCACTACCACTACAAGAAAAATGAGCTGTGGCTACGGAATGTGGCTACGGAAACTTGTGACCACGATAATTCCGTGGTCACTAGTTTCTCATAGCCACAATCCGTGGCCAAAGTCTTCATATAAGAGTTGTGGCTACGATAAGTTCTGTGGCCATTTGTAGTGGCCACGGCATATTCGTGGCTAGAGAGCTCTCGCGACGAGACTTGTAGCTACGGCTACTGGCCACAACGTGTCGTGGCCAGAGCTCAATTCTGTGACCACAAACACCATATCTGTTGCCATAATTCTGTAACCACAACTTATTTTCCTTATCAAACCACTCCATGAATTTAAATCATATAGTAAAATCTTTAAGGTGTACCGTAAAATCTTTACGATCGCGGCATTTACCATTAACAAATACTGAATCCAGCAATATCTGCAAACCAGTCCCAGAAACTACGGCAAGCGGACATAGCCAATGGCATCTCCAAAGCAGAAATCGGAGTGCCCCCACACGCTCGCAAAAAGACGAGCCCCCTTGTATACGTGTGAGACTGCACTCCCTCTCACGTGTTGGAAGAGAGGCCTCGTACGCAAAGGCGGGCATGAGATCTACGTTTGGATACGCACGTGCCTCCACGAACGATACCCCACCGTGTCTCTGCCCTTCCCCGCACGGGCAGCTGCCCGGACTCCTTCCTTTCTCCTTTAAAAGCGGGGAAGTCCACCTCCGTCACCTCCCCAACGCCCACCTTCGAGCCTCCAAACCGCGGTGACAATAACGGCCTAACTAATCCCCGCACACACAAAAGCTCGTCGCCTATGGCGGATATCATGTGTAACGTGGTGACCGGAAGCGACGCCACCGTGGACTCCTGCGAGACCGCCTCCCAGATCGCCCGGAGGCGTCAGATGGAGATCCGACAGTTCAGGATCGTCTCCTCCTCCCGACTCGAGGGGAAGCGCCCTAGAGTAAAACTGGACCTTAACACGTCCACCTCCTATGTCGACGGAGCTCCGATTGTTGAGGATCCGATTACCGGCTCCGCAGCAGTAGCGGCCGAGATGTGTCCCGGTTACGGCATGGCCTCTGTATGCGGCCGGAGACGGGAGATGGAGGACCCCGTGTCAATACATCCCTTCTTCCATCGCGATCTCAACCTTCATTTCTTCGCAGTCTTCGACGGCCACGGCTGCTCCCATGTATATAATCAAGCTCCACATGCAATCCAATTTGCATCCATCCGCTCACGATCAACTGCTGAATTCTTGCTTTTTCTTTAGGCTGCGGAATCTAGCAAGGAAAGGATGCACGATCTCATGGCGGATGAGATCATGACGAACGGATGCGAGGAGACGCGCGTGATGACGAGGGGCTTCCTCCGGATGGATGCGGCGGTGTGCGAGTTCTACCCGAAGGTGAACTGCCGCTGTGTGAGGCAACTGGCAAAGTGTGACCATGTTGGCTCCACGGCCGTCGTCGCCGTAGTGACTCCCGATAGAGTGATTGTCGGGAATTGCGGGGATTCTCGTGCGGTTCTTTGCCGCCGTGGCGTTCCCGTCCCTCTCTCCGATGATCACAAGGTAGTCTGGCTGTTGTTTTATCGTCAGTTATCTTATTAAGAGAAAAAATCATTTAGTTAAAAAATTGTGATTATGATCGACTATAAAACACATGATTATGGATTTGATTCAATTTTGTACGGAATTAATTCAGCCGGACCGGCCGGACGAGATGCAGAGGATCCAGGCGGCCGGGGGCATTGTGATCTACTGGGATGGCGCAAGGGTGCTAGGCGTGGTCGCTATGTCGAGGGCGATAGGAGACGATCACTTGAAGCCGTACGTGACGGCGGAGCCGGAGGTGACGGTAACAAATAGGACGGAGGACGACGAGTGCCTAATAATTGCTAGCGATGGCCTATGGGACGTCATATCGAACGAGACGGCGTGCGAGGTGGCTGCAACATGCCTGAGTGTAGGAGACATTGGCGAGCTAGGCACGACAACGGTGGAGAATGGAACGGACAAGTGCAGCGGTTCGGACCGCGCCTGCATCGATGCGGCGATACTGCTAACGAAGCTTGCGCTCGCGCGGCAGACGGAGGACAACGTCAGCGTGGTCGTTGTGGATCTCCGGAGGGGTATACGCCGGAGCTCCGGTTCGGTCTCACAAGTTTGAATTTATTCGCTTCGGGCTTCTTCAGAAACTTGAGCAAAGTAGAGAATGGGAGTGGGAAAATTGTACATAAGACGAGGATTGGGAAATTGGGAATGGATCATAAGTTGTTTTTTAAAAACATATCTCTTGAGCCATCTTACGGTTTCTGAGAAGTGGGTCTTGGGTTTGATTGCATTAATCTAATCGCGAGAATGGGCATTGGTTCATGTTAATTTTGTGATGTGACGTAGATTTGGGATTCTACCTGTGTCACAACAACAACAACAAAATCTTTTCCCACAATTAAGTTAGGTCGGCTACATAGATTTTTCGTCTCCATTCAGATCTATCTTGGGTCAATCTCGGACTTATATCCAAAAAACTAAGATCCTTTCGTATAGTCTATTTCCAACACTTCTTGGGCAGTCCTCGTCCTCTCTTAACCGGCTCAACATCTTAACACTCGCATCTCCTAACCTGTGCATCAGTTGACCTTCTTTGCAAATGACCAAACCATCTTAAGCGGTTTTCTCGCATCTTATCCTCGATCGGAGCTACACCAACTTTCTTTCTGATTGCACCATTCCGAATCCGATCTTTACGTATATGTCCACACATCCATCTTAGCATTTTCATTTCTGCTACAGCCACTCTATGCACATGTCTATTGTTCACAGGCCAACATTCAGAACCATAAAGCATAGCAGGTCTCACGGCTGCTTTATAAAACTTTCCTTTAATTTTTAAAGGAATTTTCTTATCACAAAGAACAGTGGAGGCTCCTCTCCACTTTAACCAACCTACATTTATTCTATTAGTAATATCTCCATTAATTTCCCCATCATGTTGCAAAATAGATCACATATATCTAAAAGAATCTCTCTTCGGAATGTTATCGTCACCAACTTTACTTCGATTCCTTCACCATTTCTTCCATCAAATGTGCATTCCATATATTCCGTCTTAGCCATACTTATACGAAAACTTTTAATTTCCAATGCATGTCTCCAAACCTAAAGCTTCTCATTACTCCATTTTTAGTCTCGTCAATAAGCACAATATCATCAGCAAATAACATATACCAAGGTAACTCATCTTTAATGTGACTTATCAACTCGTCTATAATCAAAGTAAAAAAGAAATTACTCAAAGCTGAACCTTGATTTAAATAATGTTGATATCAAAATAGTCAGTCTTTCCCGTCGGGGTCCTTACAAAAGATAAAGTCCTATCATACATATCCTTTATAAGATTAATGTATAGGACATGTACTTGTCTCTTCTCCAAAACTCTCCACAATTCTCTCGTGGGATGGAATCATAAGCCTTCTCCAAATCAATAAATATCATATGGAGATTCTTCCTTTTAGCTCTATAAATCTTCATTGTTCTCCTTAGCAAATGGATTGCTTCAATAATTGAGCGATCTGGAATGAATCCGAATTGGTTTTCTTTTACTTGGGAAACTTGCCTCAACCTTCTTTCGATCACACGTTTCCAAATTTTCATAGTATGACTCATCAGCTTAATACCTCTGTAATTTGAACAATTTTAAATGTCTCCTTTGTTCTTATAAAGAGGCACCACGATACTCCTCCTTCAATCTTCAGGCATTTTCTTGCTTCGTCAAATAACATTAAATAGATTCGTAAGCCAAGTCAAACCACGCTCACCTAAAACTTTCTATACTTCTACAGGGATGTCATCCGGTCCAATACTTTTCCCAGGTCTCATAACATTTAAAGCCTCCTCTACTTCTTTTATTTGTATTCGTTTATAGCATGCACGATTTAAGTAACTTTCACTACTATCTAGATCACCTAAAGTGATCTCTCTATTTCCTTCTCAAATGAAAAGTTTATGTAAGTACTGCTCCCATCTAATCTCTATATCCTTCTGAGTAACAAGTGCGCGACCTTCCTCGTTCTTAATGTATCTCACTTGAGAAAGGTCTTTGGCCTTTCTTTCAATTACTTTGACAAACCTGAATATATCTTTCTAGCCCTTCTTAGAGTTGAGATTTTTATACAAAACCTCATAAGTTTTTGACTTTACTTCGCTTACAGTCTTCTTTGCTTCCTTCTTTGCTATTTTATAGTCTGTGACAATTTCCTCTATTATATCCTTAGACATAGCTTTAAAGTAAGCTCTTTTAATTTTTAACTTCTCTTACACCCCTTTACTCCACCATGAAGCCTCCTTTTGACCCGAAACTCCTCCTTTTGACTCACCTATCATTTCTTTGGCTACCTTTCGGATATAAGATACTAATGCCTCACACATCTCGTTTGCACTACTGCTACAATCTCAAGATAAGTCTTCTAAAATCTTTTTCCTGAAGCTTGATTGCTTCAGCAGAAGATTCTACCACCTAGTTCTAGTGATCTTAGGAACCTCCTTTTCTTTACCAGCCCTTTTATTTGTAAATCCAAGACTAAAAACGATGTTGGGTTGTCAAACTCTCGATGGATTACTTTGCAATCTTTACAACACAACCGATCTTTTCTCTTCAACGCAAAGTAATCTATCTGTATTCTAATTGAGCAACTCTTATAAGTAATTAAATACTCCTCCCTCTTCTTGAAAATAGTATTTGCTATGAAAAGATCATATACAGTTACAAAATCTAGAATGACTTTTCCCTCTTCGTTCTATCCTCAAAACCATGTCATCCATGCACACTTGCATACCCTGAAACATCTTTTCCCAATCTCCATTAAGATCTCTACCTATGCAAACCATCTCTCTCTTTAGATTCTTTATAAATCTTATCCAGATCCTCCCAAAAAGCTTATTTAGTCCTTTCATCTAAACTAATTTGCGGTGTATAAACTGAGATGATATTGAGAATTTCTTCTTCAAGTATCAACTTTAACAAAATAATCCGATCCCCAAATCTTTTCACCTCAACCATATAATCCTTCAAATCTTTATGAACAACCACTTCAACACCGTTTCTGCCCTTATCTTTACCTGAATACTAAAGTTTAAAGTATGTCTTCAAGATCTCACTTGCTTTCTCTCCAACCCATTTAGTCTCTTGAAAACATAATATATAGATCTTCCTTCTTTCCATTGTATTTATTATCTCCATCAATTTTCCAGTTAAAGTATCGATATTCCAACTATCAATCCGTAACTTCTTTTGTAATCTTTTTTAACTAATTTCTTTACTCGCATGCGTCCATTATACGAGAACTCTTGTAATTTTTGAACTGCATCCAGGCGGTGATGCAGCGGAAATAGCTTATCTACCCGCATGCGTTCCTGATGCGGGAAACCTTGCAAATTTTGAACTACATTCAGGCTGCGATTTAGCGGCCCTTGCTAATTTTTAATTGAATTCGGGCGATGCAACGCATCGCAAGTAGGGAACGCCCCAATGAAATTTGTATGTTTACTTAAATCCATGTTTAAAAGATCCGAACGGTTTCGAGATAAATTCATAAATAGTGTTCTTAGAAGAACTTTAAGAACATTATTTACGAATTTATCTTTCCTGCGCTGGCTGTCGGCTACCTAACGCGTAACCCTCCTCATTTACCCGGGCTTGAGACCGGCCATGGCTGAGTTGGGATTCTACCTGTGTGTGGAAATAAAATTATTGTAGAAGGAGTGGCGAAGAAAAGCAACGGTGGACACGGCGCCAGAGCTCACCGATGGACGGTACGGATCTTTTCCTGCGAGGATTGGTCCCACGCATCAAGCAACACTGTGCTGCGGTCCCTCTCCGCACCCTTTGCTACAGACGAATTTTATCCGCTAATTATAGTTGTTAAATAAAAAAATCGATTTAATTGCAGTTAAAAAATAATCACCGAGATTCCGTTATCGAACTTTTTCGTATAAAAACTATTTCGTATTTCACATATATATTCGTACATTTTGGTGTTTCTCTCATAAAATACAAATCCGGCAGTTACATCCAAATTCGAATCGAATTATAATATCACTATCCGAATCTGTCCAATTATTAAATGAGTAGTTCCAAGCAAGTACTTGTATGCCCAATACTACTTTCACACACTGGATTATATGCAAGAGAAGGACAATATGCAATACAGCGGGAAAGCATGCAAAAAAGAAATAAAATATGTTATATTAACATGGCATATTACAAGAAAACTGTTGGAAGACGGGCAACAAGCTGCACTGCTAACCCCTTTTGGAATGACTATGTATGTCTTCATGTATTTGAAATAACTTGTATAACGAAAAATAGCATCAAACAATTAAATAACTATGTATGTCTTCCTGTATTTGAAAAAACTCCAAAATGCAATATAGGTAGATATATGTCTATAAAATAGAAACGCATAGATTAAATAATACCAATACCAACATTGGTATTTGTAAAAGAATATGACATATCCTAAAAAAATGAAATCAATATCTATATCATATTCTTAAAAAATGAAATCAATATCAATATCCATATCATGATATCAATATATGCATCCATATGTGTCTTCTTTAAAAAAAATTAAAAACTCATATATGTGCCAATATTCATATCGACCAAAAATCAAAATTATATATTTGCTTAAAACAAATTCAATGGTGGACTATACATATATATTTATGTATACATTTATGTATGGTTGTATTCATTATCGGGAATATTAAAGATTTATATATTAGGTGTTTAATTCCTTTGGGTTCGTAATTTTCTTTTATCTAATTGAATATGAATCGATGTAAGTGGAATGAGGGGGGAATCGAGCCGAAATTATATATATATATGGCTTATCTAGAGAGCCATGTGCCCATTTGGTTGTGGTGAGCATCAAATGTGGGCTTGCCACGTGTATGTGTTGGTTCTATTTGGAAGGGGACGATTTTGACAATAACAATGTGGTTTGCATTATTAACATAATAAGAATTCGAGTTAAATCATTTCCTTAAAAATGGGTGGTCGGTTTTGGAAGGATGTTAATACATTTGAGTCTCTTATATTTCCAATTATATCGAAAACTTAAAAAAGGAAGGCGGTTTTGGAAAGATAAATTTAAATCATTAATTTCGTACCGAAGAAATAGTCATTGTACATTTGATCAGTAATGTAAATAATGTACTTAAGTAATTATGTGTTGCGAGATCAGTAATACTGAAACAATTATCATTATTTTACATCTGTAATATTAGATTGTACAGAGATCAGTAATTCATTCATGTTACTCAAGTAATACATATTCAGTTCTCAAGTAACTATTGTTGTGAGATCAGTAATTAAGTATGTGAATTACTAATGTCCATACAATAAGTACTGATTACAAATATCTATTTTATGAAGTCATTTTGATTGTTATTATTATTATAGTTACTTAATACTTCGAATCTTACTGAAGCACCTCTTATTTACTTATATAACATTTTTAATTACTTATAATATATCGAATGTTACTGATAGCATTACATAAGTTACTGGTCACGTGATTTTTTATACTTATTCCAACTTATTTATTCCATTACCTTCTTTTACCTACAATTTATTACATGTTACTGTTGCTTATATATATCTTATTTGTTTTATTCTTTAGGGAAATTCATTAATATTCAAAATAAAAGCATTATCGTTACCATTGTCGTTCCTAAAATCATGAGATTGAGAGATTTGATCTAACGGTGGATAAGATGGGCTTAATTTAACGCAAATGGGCACAGTGCTCTCTGGATATATATATATATATATATATATATATATATATATATAGGGAAAAAGAGTATGATCCCTGGAAGTAGCCAACGGGGTTGCTCCCACCCCTATTTTTCCTCATTTTTTTATTTTTTTAGAAATAAAAATTTGTATATTCATCACTATATCCCTTTAACATTCTATTAAAATTTCGTCAGAAACAGAGACTCCTAAGCCCTCCGTCCAGACATCATTTTTTTAACGGTCGCAGGATTTTTTATCGACCATGTTTGGATGGAGGCCGTAGGAATCTCTGTTTCTGACGAATTTTTAATAAAATGTTAGAGGGATATAGTGATGAATATATAAATTTTTATTTTCCAAAAAAATAAAAAAAATTGGGGAAAAATGGGGTGAGAGCAGCTCGTTGGCTCCTCCCATGGAGCAACCCCATTTACCCCATATATATATATATATATATATATATATATAGCATAAGAGCATTGATTCTGGATCACATGATTCAACCAGGAGAGAGAAAACAGAATCATGTAGCCCAGAATGCATACTATCATGGTCTCACATTTTTTTGCTCTCATAAGATCACTCCCCTATGTATATATGGCTTAATTGGGGCTGCCCCTAGGGGAGCTAACTTGGCTTTCCCCGCGCTATTTCACCTGCTTTTTTATTTTTTTGAAAATTTCTTCCGTGAGTATTCATCACTATATTCCTATATTATTCTATTAAAATTTCGTGCGAAACAGAGACTCGTTCGGCCTCCATCCAGACAGTCATTTTTTAACGGTAACAGAATTGTTAAAAATGATCCTTCTGGATGGAGGTCGTAGGAGTCTCTGTTCCATGTAAAATTTGAATGATATAATATAGGGATATATTGATGAAAATATACGAAATAAATTTTGAAAAAAAATAAAAAAGGGGGCGAAATGGCGCGGGGGGAGTCAAGTTAGCTCCCCCCATGGGGGCAGCCCCATTTTACCCATATATATATAGGGCTAAATGGGGTTGTCTCCTCGAGGGAGCTAACTTGGCTCCCCTCGTCCCATTTCGCTCGACCCTATCTAGATGGAGGCCGTAGGAATATCTGTTTCGTGTAAAATTTTAATGACATAATATAGGGATATATTGATAAAAATCCACTAAAAATTTCAAAAAAAAACCGACTCAAAAAAGGGTCGGGGGAGCCAAGTTAGCTTCCCCCCATAGGGGCAGCCCCATTTTACCCATATATATATAGAAAGAGAGAGAGAGGGCAGGGAGCTTGCACCTAGTGGTGTAGGAAACTCCCTACACCCACCCCATTTTCGCATTATTTTTTAACTTTGTTTGAATTAAAAGTTGGGGGGATTTACTTAATATGTTGAGGGGAATAAGTGTTTCAAATTTCATGTAAAATAAACATTCCTAACATGTTCATCTAAAAGGGGTCGATTTCAGCAATTCTGAGACCGTTAAAATTTGGTAATCTTGATGGAGATTATAGAAGTGTCAAATTAAGTTGAATTTGGAATGACAACATGGTGATACATGGTGATCTAAATTGCCCAATGTTTCATTTCAAAAAAATTAAAAAACAATGAAAAATTAGGCCGGGTATAGGGAATTTCATGCACCCACCGGTGTATGGTCCCTTTTCACATATATATATATATAGGAGATATTTCCAATGAGGTGCACCTTTCCTGGGTGCATGGAAAGCCCGCCATCCTAACCATCCGTAGTCAATCTGATGGTTATCATTAATGGCTCGTTATCTATATTTTTTTTAATGTCGAAAAACCCATTATGGTCATTTTGGTATATTCTATATTTAGAATGCAACAAAATATCTCCTTAATTATCTCACATCTCTCTCTCTCTCTCCTGTCTCTCTCTCTCTCTCGACGACGACTCTCTCCCTCTTGTCTCTCTCTCGACGACGGCATGTGGGAGGAGGCTGCTCCGACGTCCTCCATCGCCTCCCCAATAGATCACGTTCACCTACGTCGCGAAGATCATCGATGACGGCATGTGGGAGGAGGCTGGTCGATTCCACAGGTTCAAACGTCGAAGATCGTGAGGTGGATGTGAAGGTAAGCGGGGAGGGAGGAGAAGGTTGAAGGAGTGCGTGAATGGAGGTGTGTGGGCGGAGGAGGACGTGCATGGAGGAGATGGGTCGTGGAGGAGAAGGACGGAGGAGGTGCGGGTAGAGAGGATGCTGGAGATGGAGGGAGTGCCCAGGTTTTTACAATATAATGACCTATTTTGCAATCTCGAGTTTTTTTTACAATCCCAGATCGTATTTTACAATAGCATATCATCTTTTTACAAATTTCAGACTGTTTTTTTACATTTATACGCGTGGAGGAGGTGGATCATGGAGGAGACGGTTGAAGGAGTGCGTGAATGGAGGTGTGTGGGCGGAGGAGGACGTGCATGGAGGAGGTGGGTCGTAGAGGAGAAGGACAGAGGAGGTGCGGGTAGAGAGGATGCTGGAATGGAGGGCGTGCCCAGGTTTTTACAATATAATGACCTATTTTGCAATCTCGAGTGTTTTTTTACAATCCAGATCGTATTTTTACAATATAAATGACCTATTTTGCAATCTGAAATTGTTTTGCAATCTCGAGTTTTTTTACAATCTCAGATCGTATTTTACAATTGCATATCATTTTTTACTAACTGTGATCTTATTATACAATGCAGGATGCAAAATTACAACAGAGATTCGAATTTTACAAAGATGCTTGGTATTTTTGATAAACGCACATAATAGGATCTGATGGATTTACAATCTTCATACAGATTTTACAAAACGTCCATGATCTTTTACAATAGTGTTATCAAAATTACAATTATTATAATATTAATATTACTAATTGTGATTTTATTTTACAATGCAGGATGCAGTTTTACAATATCAAGCGGAATTTTACAAAAAAACCTGCTATTCTACATTGCGCGAAAATGCTACCATGTTGGCGAAAATTCAGCAACTAAAAGGCAAGAAAAAATACCAAATCAGACACGCTAAAAATGGAAAAATATAAAGACGAAATAAATTTCAAATTCGAAATTAAATTCAAATTTAAAACGAAAATGTATGGACTAAAATACCCTTTTGGATGAAGAACCGCTAGATCGAGATCTAACGGATCTCGTGATGGGCTTTCCATACACCCAGGAAAGGTGCACCTCATTGGAAGGGCCCTCTCTCTCTCTCTATATATATATATATATATATGGAAAAGGGAGTATGCTCCCTGGTTGTAGCAACTTACATGCTCCTACCTATTTTTCCATGTATTTTTTTTATTTTTCTAAAATGAAATCAATTGGAATTTAGATCACAATATATCATTATAGTGTCATTCAAAATTCAACTTAATTCGAGACTTCTATCTCCTCCATCAAGACTGTCAAATTTTAACGGTCTTAGAATTGCTGAAATTGTCCCCCTTCAGATGGAGGGCATATAAGTCTCTATTTTTGATGAAATTGAAATGGCATGTTAGGGAAATATAGTGATGAATGTACATATTTTTTATTTCTATAAAAAATAAAAAATAGAGAAAAAATAAGGGTGGGAGTAGCCAATTGGCTACTCCCAGGGAGTAGCCTCCTTTAACCCATATATATATATATATATATATATATATATAGATAGAGAGAGAGAGAGAGAGGAAATGGAGCCTACTTTGTGAAGTACGTAACCTTACCTACTTTACATTCTATTTTTGCAATTTTTTATTTTTTATTGAAAAATATCACCGTGGATTTTCATAACTATATCTCTCTAATATATCATTCAAATTTCGTCAGAAACAGAGACTCCTACGACCTCCATTCAGAACAGGTAAAATACATCAAATATGTAACCGTTAAAAATGACTGTTTGGATGGAGGCCGTAGGAGTCTCTATTTTTGACGAAATTTGAATGACATATTAGAGCGATATAATTATAAAAATCTATGGTTGTATTTTTCAAAAAAAATAAAAATTTTGCAAAAAAATTGAAATGTGAAGTAGGTAAGTTACATACTTCACAAAGTAGGCTCCCTTTCCTCATATATATATATATATATGGGTAAAATGGGGCTGCCCCAATAGAGGGAGCTAACTTGGTTCCCCCGCCCCGTTTTGTCTGATTTTTTTATTCTTTTTTGAAATTTTTTTCCGTGGATTTTCATCAATATATTCATATATTATATCATTAAAATTTCGTGCGAAACACAGAGTCCTACAGCCTCCATCCAGATGGAGTCGTTTTTAGCAATTCTTTTACCGTTAAAAAATACTGTTTGGATGAAGATCGTTGAAGTCTCTATTTCGTATGAAATTTTAATAACATAATATAGGGATATAATGATGAAATTCTACGGAAGAAAATTTAAAAAAAAATAAAAAAATCGGACGAAATGGAGCAGGGGGGAGCCAAGTTAGCTCCCCCCATGAGGGCAACCCCATTTTACCCTATATATATAGGGTTTAAATGGGGTTGCCCCTTGGGGGGAGCTAACTTAACTCCTCCTGCGCCATTTCGCCTCCTTTTTATTTTTTTCGAATTTTTTTCCATGAATTTTCATCAATATATCCATATATTATGTCATTTAGATTTCATGCAAAACAGATACTCCTACAGCCTCCATCCAGAAGGGTTGTTTTTAGCAATTCTTTTACCGTTAAAAAATGACTGTCTGGATGACGGCCACACGAGTCTTTGTTTCGTACGAAATTTTAATAATATAATATAGGGATATAGTGATGAATATTCACGGAAGAAATTTAAAAAAAAATTAAAAAAAAAACAGGTGAAATGGCGCGGGAGGAGTCAAGTTAGCTCCCCTCATGGGGGCAGCCCCATTTTACCCTATATATATGTATATATATAGGGAAAAAGGAGCCTACCTCGGCGGGTGCAGGTAATTCCCTACACCCGGCCTAATTTTTTATTATTTTTTGATTTTTTTGAAATGAAACCTTGGGGAATTTAGATCATCATGTATCACCATGTTGTCATTCTAAATTCAACTTAATTCGAGACTTCTATCATCTCAATCAAGACTACCAAATTTTAACGGTCTCAGAATTGCTGAAATCGACCCTATCTAGATGGATATGTTAGGAATGTTTGTTTTACATGAAACTTGAAACACATATTCCCCTTAACATGTTAAGTAAATCCCCCAACTTTTATTTCAAAAAAAAAATAAAAAAATAGTCAAAAAATGGGATGGGTGCATGGAGTTTCCTACATCCCAGGAGATAGGCTCCTGATGAATACCCATTCATCACTCTTTATTCTTATATTTTAGCTACAAAAACCTATGCAAATGCATATAGATACTTGTAAATAGGAATAATTAGCAAAAGCATGCATTGTGTAAAAATCTATAATTAGCATGTTTTTGTGCAAAAATAAAAGAATAAAGATGAAAAAGAAAAAGAAAGAAATATTTAGAATAAATATTGAGCAACCTAACCCAAGGGAGGGCTCAGCATGGGCCTGACCGCATAAAAGCCAAGTAGAGGGAGATAGGGGCTCATGTGTATATTTTTGTAAATAAATAAAATTATATTTTCCTCACTCAAAAATATGTTTGTAAATATTTGTACATATTTATAAAGGATAAAAACAAAACAAAAAGCTAAAAATCAAAAAGACCAAAAATATCCTTTCACCATGTACATAGACCATGCCTCCTTATTTATTTAACCTTGTAAATAAATAAAATTATTTTCTAAACTTTTTGTAAATATTCTATGTTATATATTGTATATAAAATAAATAAAAAGAGACAAAACAAAAATCAAATAAAAATAACAAAATTAAAATTACAAAAAAAGATATTGTACATATGCCATGCACATAATTGTACATAACTATTTATTTTACCTATGTATATAAATAATAAAAATAAAATAAAAATATATTTTTATTCCTAATTTTATGATATAAATAGATAAAATATAAAATAGGAATAAAAATGTATAAAAATAACTAATTAAAAATCAAAATTAAAAAAAACCTATATTGTACATATACCTATATATAGCCCTATTATGTAAATACCTTTTTTTTATTTCCAAAAATTAATTAAAAATCACTATAAAATAGAAAAAAATAAAATAAAAATAATTCATGTTTTAAGTTTTTGGAAAATCGGCCATTTGCTGCCTCATTTTTGAGCTTCAAACATTCTCCACGTGGCAGCTAACCATTGGGTCCTGGGGATGTTGACCGCCCGGTCAACTGGCCCCCCCAGGACCACTTCCCACGGGTTCGAGCGGCCAACCCGATTTCTCCATTTTATACCCGCTCGACCCGATTGCCTAACACCCTAACCCCGGCTTCGTTTGTCACCTCCCACATCCGACACCCTCGCCGGGCGTCAACCTCGGGGTCCGCGCGCCTCCATGACCCTACCCGAGCTCCTCTTTTCGGACCCCCAGCCATTTAAATACCCAGCTCCGCCGCATTCTTTAATCATCTTTGGTTCCCCATTCTCTGTCCCGTGACCTCCACAGCAGCCCCTGAGGTGACAGCTCTCGGTTGCCCGTGTCGCAGCGAGGAGAGGGGCTGGTTTCCACTGATCCGGCGACTTAGCGCCGCCGTGCTCCGCCCAGAGCAGGAGCTCGAGCCTCGGGCCGAGACACCCCTTGAGGCCACGACCAGGAGCTACCTCAGCTCCAGCATAGTCTCACCATCCGCCCAGGTAACCCCTTAGCTTCTCTATTTAGCTTAATTTCTAGTTTGCCCCAAATCGTACCGCCGCCGTGTTCCGTCGATTCCGGCCATCTCGCGCATCCTTTCGATCATCGGAACCCGTCATCACCTCCGCCTTTCCTCCACGCACCTTCTCCGCCCCTCCGTTCAACCCAGCTCGCACAGGAGCTGGGATTCGAATCCCATCGCCGTCGCTTCGCCGGGATTCATCCGCTCCGACGCACAGACCACCTTCACGCCACCTAACCGGGTCGAGGCATTTTGCCCTCGACCCGCGAAGCTTCTGAGCTACTTTGCAGGGCCAGAGGAGGCCATCTGAGGCTTCCCTACATCCAGGCCAGGAGCTCTCCTCCGCCGACCTCACCGGAGCCCCTCCTGGGCTCGGCTGGGCCATCGGAGACCACCAATAGCTGCGGAGCTTCATCGCGCATCTTCTCCGATCTCCGGAAGCAGCAGACGAGGACCACATCACTCGCACGAGGCCGGCGAAACTCGTCGACCACCTGTTCTTCGAGGATCCTCGCCAGCCGTCCGATCAGCCTCGACCTCCAGTTGCCATCTCGTCCGTCCATTCCAGGAGGAGCAGCCAACGTCCGATCCTTGGAGAGGAGATCTGGAGCGCCCACCAGCGTACCCGTCAGATCATCCACGTGGAGCGCATCCGACGGCCCGCGTAATAAAGGGTAAATTACCCTTAGGCCCTTCTCTTGTTTTTATTTCGTTTTAGTCCTGTAATTACTTTCGTCAGTTGTTTAGTTTTAGGGTATTTTGCACATTGGACCTCATACTTTAGTTATTTGCACTTATGTCCCTGTTTGTGTGAGCCACGTGCTTCGTCACGTGTATGTTTGGTGTATTTGCAACATTAGCCCTGTAGTTCTGGATGCTCGTAAATGAATGAAATGTTTTCAGTAATTGCATATACGCCCCTGTGAGTGTTTGAATTGCACATGTGCGTCTTTTAGTGGGTTATTTGCAACACAGACCCCTGGACTTTTGGTACGAGTTACCAAAAGGTCCTCGGGACTTGTTTTTCTTACCAAAAGGTCCCTGAGTGCCCCAGGCACGCGCCGCGCGCGTGCGTTGCTGGGTTAATTGCACCTGGACCCCCAGAACTTCGGGCATTTGCACTTCAGTCCCTGTGCACAGTGCCCTCTTTTGATTTTTGAATAAAATATCAAATCACCTCCAAATTCGATGAAAATTTGACACATGGCTCCTGCCATGTTGTAGGATTTTTGAGAATTTTTGAGGACATTTTTGAGTTTATTTGTTATTTTTAAAAATTCAAAAACCTTTATTTCAGCCACTGTCTAGTTTTAAAAATCCCAAAAAAATATAAAAACCCCTCCGAAATTCCATAAAAATTAGGTACTGTTTCTTTTGTGCTCTTTTAATTTCTAGCCAATTTTGGCTATTTTTCACTGAGTAAAAACTCTAAAAATTCAAAAATACCTAAAAACTCATAAAAATTATAATAACTAATTTAAAAACCCAAAAACAATAATTTTGGTACTCAAATTTTCCTTGTTTTGTCTAGTATACAGGAAAAATACCTCCAGGCCCTCTTGAGATCCTTAGATATTTTATTTAGGGATTTTGGTCCTGGCTGGACAGTACCTTGCTTTTCTATCACTGTTTGATTTTTAGAAAATAAAATATATATCAGAAAATTATCAAAAATTAACCAAAAACACTAAAAAACCTAAAAAACATAAAAACATTTTTGTTTGAATTTTTGCTTGGTTTTTGACACATTAAATAATTAGCCAAAGTGTGATTGATTTTGTGTTTCTTTTATTTTCTTCACATTTAAAAATATAAAAAAATATAAAAAATCATCAAAAACCACTAAAAATACTTGTCTTTTATTTTATTTTATTTTTACTACTTCGTAGGCCTTTGGCCCCGTGCTCCTTGAGTTCGACCCTGGGTGCTATACCAGGTTAATCTCATAGCTGGACCGCTATTTGAGTGTTTGATTGATTTTATTTCTATTAGTGGTTCGATTTTTCTTGATATACTTAGTCTGAGTGATTGAGGTCGCAACGACCATTTCTGTACCTTTACCTTAGTCACTTAGACGGTTATCAGAATGGCGCCGTTGCCGGGGAGCACGGCTTAGTAGTTCTTTTTGTTTTTATTTTCGTTTTTGTTTTCGCGGCTTTTCGCGGCTCTTCGGAGCTCGCAGCTTTTCGCGGCTTTTGTTTCTATTTTCTTTTTGTTTTATTTTGATTTTCTTTTATTTTTATTTTTGTTTTATTTTGTGTGTTTATTTCATTTTCCATTTTTGCATATGTACCCTCACTTTTATTTTCCTTTCTTTTCTTTATTATTTGATTATTTTTGCCGGTCTGACCACTCTTCTCTTTGTCTTGCGAGGGCCCGAGGACCGCGGAGGCGACTTTCGAGGAGCCGGTGCAGCCGAGGAACTTGGAGGCGGCTTCCTTCTTTACGAAGCCGCAGGAGAGAGCGAGAGAGAGAGAGTTGAGTGGGTGAGGATAGATTAGGTTTTTATTTCATTTATTGTTATTATTGTAATAATACAGGGACTTGGACACTCTTGTGACTTGACCGTAGCGGGTCTGTTTCGCCGAGCACCGGTGTGCTCGGGGGACCCTTTAGGACCTTTGCGGTTTTTCGCGACTTTCTTCGCGGCTTTATTTTTCTTTTATTTCTGCCTTTTCCGGTTTTTCGCGGTTTTTGCTCGAGCCCCTAGATTTAGGATTTTCTGGTGAATGTGCCGTAATTAGTAGGATCCACACACCTAATTGCATATCTGTTCCCATAGATCGATAATTGGACCTGCTTAAAATAATAATAAAAATAACTGATTCATTTGCCTCCGTAGCCTACGTGCCGCAGCCCGTCCTGTAAAGCGCTTACTCCTACCCTCGATTTGTCGGACAGAGGAGGGACGGGCCAAGACCGGACTCTTTGGCTTGGAGGTCGGTGACCGGTTAGACGGTTCTTCGCTAGAAGTTGCTCGTCTAGGACTCGGCTTTCCCGCTGCATCATTTAGGTTAGTTTTATTTCTGTCTTTACTTTTATGCGCGGATCATATTGCATGTAGAGCGCTGGAGACAGGTACGCATTTCTGACTTTGCATGCATCATTGATTTATCGTGCATCGGCTTTTTCGTCTTCTCCCCCCTGTTTTGGACTTAATAACCAGGAGAACCGAAAAATTCGTTAGGCCTTTTGTTTGCTTTGAAAAATACTAAAAAAGTGAAAACCATAAAATTGGGACTGCTAAAATTATTGATCTAAAAACCACTCACCCTAAAAACTTTGTCTTGGGGAGAGCAACCCCCTCATTGATTGGTTTGGATGCGCGAGAGAGTGACCCGCACCCTAGGTAGAGCCCCCCGTTGCTAGTCCCGACTGATTACCGACTATTCCGTGCGAGCCAGTCGGTTGGGTTAGCATCGGATATCCCAACAGGTCACGTAAGCGCTCTGATATTCTGTTTGTTCACCAAAATAAAATCGACAAGATAATTTGACCGAACTTTCACGGTCTTCAGCTCGCGTTTCGTTGGTGAACCAGGGGTTTGTTTTCTGATCGTAATTTTTCCAGATCTCATCCGCCTTATTCGCGAGATCAAGATGATGGGTAGACGATCTCTTAGGCAGCCTTTGGTTGCACCGCTTTTGGGCGCGTCTACCTCATCATCTAGGTTGGCTCGCGAGAGCTCAGACCCGCTCTCCGAGCCCGAGTACGACTCCACCCTGTTCCCCCTCGACCCCCTTTCTGATCTTCTTGAGAGACACGAGCCCGAGGAGAGATTGATTCATTTGACCGCACCTGAGTTGGGCTCATTTGGTTTTGCAGACGTCGCCATGGCCGGCAGTTCTGAGGATCGTTCCCGCACTGAGCATGTTGTGATGGATCAGGGAGCGATCAACTCCACCTTGATCGCCTCATTAGATGCAGTTCAGCAGCAGTTACGCGATCAGGGAGCATTTATGATTGAGATGAGGAGAGAGTTGGAGAGGCTCAGAGCAGAGCGAGATGAGCAGAGCGAGATGAGCAGAGCGAGCCTGAGGACGGACCAGATGCAGAGGCACGAGCCGCAGCAGCAGCAGCAGCAGCGGCCGCGGCCGCCGTCGCAGCGGCAGCAGCCGCGGGAGGAGGAGGACCACCTAGACCGATGCGGGAGTTGCACAACCCCGGATCTACACTGATGCACCATTGGGTGGTGGTTCCTGCTATCGTGGGGGACTTCAAGTTCCCCCCGAACACCCTGCAGATGCTTCCTCGTTTTCACGGACTCGCCACTGAGGAGCCCCACCTTCACCTCCAGGAGTTTCTGATGATCTGCAGTACTGTCCACGACCGGCATGTGGACCAGGATACGATCCGGATGATAGCCTTCCCGTTTTCACTGGCAGATAGAGCAGCCACCTGGCTGAAGCACCTTGAGAGGTTTGTTTATACCTGGGAGCAGCTCCGCACCGAGTACTTGAACAAGTACTATCCACTCGGGCGGACGAATGCAGCGAGGGCCCTGATCAGCAACTTCTCCATGTTCCCCAACGAGCAGTTCCACGAGACTTGGGAGAGGTTTCGAGAGCTCCTGGACCGATGCCCGCATCACGACATCACGAAGCCGAACCTTGTGCAGAGCTTCTTTAGCGGGTTGACACCAGAGCTACAGGGCCTGGTGAATGCTTCTTGCGGCGGGTCCTACTTCGCCAAGGACCATGACCAGGTCTGGGCCATCTTCGAGGAGATGGCTGAGAACTATATGGTGATGTCTCAGACCAGGTTGTATACTCAGAAGACCCAGCCACATCAGCCAGGACCCGTGCAGTACCAGAGGATAGCACGGGTGGATACAGGTCCATCCAGTTCTTCCGCAGCCGCAGCAGCACAGGCGGAGTCATCAGCTGCGGACATGGGCATTATCAGCGAGAAGCTGGACCGCATGGAGCTGATAGAGAAGAAGCAGTGCCAGGGTATCACGCAGATGGAGCAGATGGCACAGGTTCTGAGCGACATGAAGACACAGCTCATGTGTCTCCAGGAGGCACAGACGGCTTCTCAGCCCCGTCTTCAGTCGCGAGGCGACGCCGGCAGCAGCAGCAGCTCGTCCCAGCGCTCCAGCACCCACGTGCAGCCTAGACAGGTCCATCTTGTACAGGCGGAGCCGTACCAGCAGCCGCAGCCCACCTACCAGTCCCCACCATCTCCAGAGATGCAGATGGTGGTCTACCAGCCGGACCAGCCTCTGGCAGTACTCCCGCCAGCCCCCTTCGATGCCGAGCCGTTGATGGATGTCAACGGGATTTGGTTGACCGCCCCCAGCCTGGGATCCGACGAGACCATCCCGGATTCAGGTGGGGGAGTGGTGGTACCCAGCCCCAGCAGCAGCCGTCAGGACAGGGAGGGCAGTACTCCCAGCAGAGAGACCAGCACCAGCCGCAGCAGCAGCCCCCAGCATATCAGCAGCACCAGTCATCCTTCGGTCCGCGTCCCTATCAGCAGCAGGGACAGTCGTGGAGACGTGAGCAGCAGGCTCACCCGGGATACTAGCAGCAGCACCCTCCATCATACCCCTCTTACCAGCACCAGCCACAGCAGTTCCAGCAGCCTCACCCACAGAGAGGCCACCCGTCGGGCTCCCACGAGAGCCCCGCTTTGGATGACATCGCCCGCCTCCTCACGGACCAGCAGGCCACATTCAGACGGGAGATGGACGAGTTCCGCCAGGAGATGCGGGACCTGGTGAGAGGGAAGGCCGCCATACCAGCCCAGATAGAGCCGAATCCGAACAACCTCAAGAGGAAATCTGAGCAGGTAGTACATACTGAGTTAGCCACTCCTAGTGACCCATTTGATGATACATCTTCGGATCTATTTGATGCTGATTTTGTCACACTTAGGAGCGGTAGGACCCCAGCAGGCGGCGGCGCCTCATCTGAGCTTCACCACGAGGACATCCCAGAGGCGCCACATGAGGAGGAGGAGAGCGGTACTGAGGCCGCTCCAGACGATGACGGTGGCACTGAGGCCACCAAGGATGCTGATCCCACCGGCGGTACTGAGGCCGCCGCTTCACCAGATCTAGGAGGTGGTACTGATGCCACCCGTTCAGCCGAGCCAGCCCACGGTACTGAGGCCGCACGACGTCTACCAGCAGCAGCAGCAGAGCCAGCCCGTGGTGGTACTGAGGCCACCGGTGTTTGTACAGATAGAGATGATGTTTTTCCTCGTATTCCTGTATCTCGGAACTCTGTTGTGAATAAAGGAAAAGGTTTACTTTCTTCTGGTCCCACTGTGGTGCATGATGTATGTGTGGATCCGGTCCTTGAACCGCTTAGACCTTTTCCTAGTCCTTCATTTGAGAATGACCCTGTGATCCCCTTCCCTAGAGCCCTTCAGATGGGGAAGGGGAAGAAAAAAGAAAATGATCCAAAAAAGAGAGAGCTTGAGGAGTTCAGCCAGAGCATGATCGATCGATTCCACATCCAGCTGACCCTCCAGGAGGCTTTGCAGCACATCCCCCTTCTCCAGCGATCTTTGAGAGAGAGGACTACAGTCAGGAGGAGGAGGAGGAACCACACTTCAGAGATACATGTGCTGACGAAAGCCACGTGTTTTGCGATCCAGAACCGCCTGCCAGCCAAGAGGCCAGATTCAGGGGCCCCGTATGTCAGATGCCAGATTAGTGAGCAGAGGTTCGACCGTACTCTTCTAGATAGCGGATCGTCGATCAACCTTCTTCCGGCAGCCCTTCTCGACCGCTTCGAGTTGGGCACTCTTCGACAGAGCAGGACAGTCCTTCAGTTCGCTGATCGATCTGTCAAGAGGCCGAAGGGGTTGTTACGAGATGTTATCGTCACGATTCAGGGCCTGAAATTCCCCGTGGACTTCGTAGTATTGGACATGGAGATCCCTGAGTCAGTGGCCGATACCCCCATCATCCTTGGTCGTCCGTTCTTGGCCACAGCCAAGGCGGTGACTGATCATGATAGCGGGAAGGTGTACTTTCGCGTCGAGGGCGAGAGTATACAAATAGAGACGGTCGAGGACTACATAGCTAGATTCAGAGCCCGCTCAGATGAGAGTGCAGATTCAGAGCAGCTGACAGACGCAGAGCCAGATATCCACCAGGACTGTGATTTTGTGATCACAGATGATGAGGCAGCTTGGGCAGATCTTGAGACACAGACCATCCTCTCACTTTCAGATACAGCTGATGCCGAGATGATAGCAGAGGAGAGTCTGGAGAGCACAGACCTGGTTCAGGATACCATTGAGGCAGCAGAGCCGGTCCTTGATCGCAGCACGATGATTAGTGATGGTGGTGCTGAGGCACCCTTGTTTTCTGGTGGTGCTGAGGCCACCTTGTTTTCCGGTGGTACTGATGCCACCGCGATTGATACAGATCCCTCGGATTCAGAGTCTGATTGGGCCGATTGTGATGATCAGATGCCAGACCTGAGTTCACCTGAGCCTATAGAGGAGGAGGTAGATGCAGAGCAGACCAGAGTCAGTGCAGTTGAGCAGCCTCCCCCCGATCCAGTTTGCGAGAGTACGCTTTCACTTTCCCAGGCAGATTTGGCAGACTTAGCAGCATTCACTCAGTTTCTTCCGCAGCCAGATTTGCCGGCACCCAGCATTCCAGAGCTGAAGCCGCTCCCTACTTCGCTGAAGTATCGATTCCTTGCGGGCGAGCCAGAGATGTACCCAGTCATCATCTCCGCCGAGTTGACTGGAGAGCAGGAATCCCGTTTGATGGGGGTTCTTGAAAAGAACCGCAAGGCGATCGGATGGAGCGTAGCAGATCTCCATGGGATTAGTCCATCAGTGTGCTCCCACCATATCTATCTCGAGGAGGGGGCGAAGCCGTCGCGTGAGTTCCAGCGGCGTCTGAACCCCAACCTGAGAGAGGTTGTGATGAAGGAAATATCAAAATGGTGGGGTGCAGGTTTTATTTATCCCATTTCTGACTCCAAGTGGGTTAGCCCCTTGCATGTGGTGCCCAAGAAGACGGGCATCACGACTGTGATCAGTGATTCGGGAGAGGAGATCGCTACACGAGTACCCACCTCTTGGAGGGTTTGTGTTGACTACAGGAGACTCAACCAAGCCACCAAGAAGGACCATTTCCCCCTGCCTTTTATTGACCAGATCATTGAGAGACTGGCAGGGAAGAGCCATTATTGCTTCCTGGATGGGTACTCGGGCTACAACCAAGTGGCCATCGCTCCTGAGGATCAGGAGAAGACCACCTTTACCTGTCCCTTCGGCACATATGCTTTTCGACGCATGCCATTTGGGCTATGCAATGCCCCTGCGACTTTTCAGAGATGCATGCTGTCGATCTTTTCGGACATGGTAGGGGAGTGCTTGGAGGTCTTCATGGACGATTTCTCGATCTACGGCGACGGATTCGATTCTTGTCTTGACTGCCTAGATCGAGTACTCCAGCGATGTATTGAGTATCATTTGGTGCTATCTTGGGAGAAGAGTCACTTCATGGTGACTCAAGGGACGGTGCTTGGCCACATCATCTCCAACAGGGGCATGGAGGTTGATCCGGCCAAGGTTGATGTCATTAGGAAACTCACACCGCCGTCCAATCTGAGGCAGTTACGGTCATTTCTGGGGCACGTTGGATTTTATAGGAGATTCATTCATGATTTCAGCAGGATTGCCCGACCGTTGACTGACCTCTTGACGAAAGACACCGAGTTCCTTGTCGATGACAAGTGTCTCTCGTCGTTTGCTACTCTCCAGCAGTGTGTCATTGAGGCTTCTGTCCTCCAGCCGCCTGATTGGTCTCTCCCATTCGAGATCATGACGGACGCCTCCGATTTTGCCGTAGGGGCAGTGCTGGGACAGAGGAGGGATGGAGTTCCATTTGCCATACACTATGCTAGCCGCACATTGGATTCCGCCCATCGGAATTATACAGTCACAGAGAAGGAGATGCTAGCAGTAGTGTTTGCCCTGGATAAGTTCAGATCATATATCATTGGATCTAGAGTGACTTTGTTTACAGATCACACCGCCATCAGGTACCTCATGGCAAAGAAGGATGCCAAGGCCAGACTGACGAGATGGATCCTTCTACTCCAGGAGTTCGACATTGAGATCAAGGATAAGCCTGGAGTCAAGAATGTGGTGGCGGATCATCTCTCCCGACTAGAGCAGCCTGAGGATTCTGAGCAGATTGACCCGATTAGAGATACCTTCCCAGATGAGGCGATCCTTGCTATCGCCTCACTCCCATGGTATGCTGATATTGTGAACTTTCTCGTTGTTGGGAAAGTCCCACAAGATTGGCCCAGACAGAGACTTGAGACCTTCCTTGCGAAGGCCAAGTCTTACCATTGGGAGGATCCCATCCTTTACCACGAAGGAGGGGATAGCGTCTGGCGTCGGTGTATTCCTCAGGAGGAACACCATAACGTCCTCACTTACTGCCACAAGCTTGAGGCAGGAGGACATCATTCTGGGAGGAGAACGGCACAGAAAGTGCTCCAATCCGGCTTGTGGTGGCCTACCCTCTTCAAGGACTCAGATGAGTTCGTGAAGAGGTGTATTGACTATCAGAGGATGGGCACTTGTGGACAGCGTGATATAAAACCGATGCAGCCCATTCACTTCTGTGAGGTTTTTGACGCATGGGGCATCGATTTCATGGGTCCATTCCCTAAGAGTCAGGGATTTGAGTACATTCTGTTGGCCGTTGATTATGTGAGTCGTTGGGTGGAGGCTATCCCCGCCCGAGCCGCTGATGCGAGGACAGTTTGCATATTTTTGAGGAAGCACATCATCACGCGGTTCGGGGTTCCACAAGTTCTGATTTCTGATGGGGGATCTCACTTCATCAACGACCAGGTGAAGGCACTTGCTAGCGAGTTCGGCATAGATCATCGTGTTGCTACACCTTACCATCCACAGACGAATGGTCTAGCCGAAGTGTCGAATAGGGAGATCAAGACTATTCTGCAGAAAGTCGTCCGCCCTGACCGAAAGAATTGGTCACAGCTTTTGGACTCGGTCTTGTGGGCATATAGGACGTCTTTCAAGACACCTTTGGGCACATCTCCCTTTCGCCTCGTATATGGCAAGCCATGCCATTTACCTGTTGAGCTGAGGCACAAGTCACTTTGGGCAGTTACAGACATTATCATGGATCCAGATGGTATGGGAGACCAGAGGAGGGCAGAGCTGGCTGCCCTGGAGGAGCTTAGAGATGCAGCTTTCGCAAGCAGCCTACATTATAAGGAGAAAGTCAAGGAGTGGCATGATTCTCATATCAACCACAAGCATTTTGAGATTGGACAGAGAGTATGGCTGTTTGATGCGAGGCTTAGATTATTTCCAGGGAAGCTACAGAGCAAATGGAAAGGACCTTATCTGGTTCGGAAGGTACACGACAACGGTAGCATCGACATATCTGAGTTGTCTTCTGAGAGTACCTTCCGAGTGAACGGCCAGTGGCTCAAGCCATTTCTAGATCATGAGCCGCGAGTCGTTGATCTTGCCCCTATTCATTTTGCGTGAGATGTGGTCTTTGACTCACATCTAATGCATCTCATGCCTGAGTTTCACTGATTTTCCGCTGTATATAGATCCAGATGTCCATATCACCACAGTCCTTAGTCCCACATCCCCTTCCCCATCTTGTGATTATGCTATACTTAGGGTGCACTTTACCCTAAGTATAGGGGGGATGTGAGACCTTTTGGGTATTTCTTTTGTTTCTGTCTACCCCTGTTTTTGCTGCCTATACTTAGGGATATTTCCCCTAAGTATAGGGGGGGTAGACCCTGTACATTCTGCACTCAGGTTTTCCCGTAGTATACAACCTGCTATACTTAGGATTACTTGATCCTAAGTATAGGGGGGAGACCTGAGTCCCTTTTGACTTTTCATTTCCCTTTTGTATAGCCTTCCTTTTCACTTCCCTATACATAGCACGAGTTATGTCTTCTTCATCACTCTTGACTCTGAGGACATCATTCGAGCTAAGTATAGGGGGGTGTGTATATATTTCATATATACTTTAGCCATAACTCGTACTTTGTGTGAGTGTGTTAATAAATAAAAATGGCTAAAAACCACAAAAATTAAAAATTTTCATGTACATAATCTTCTTTTATTTGCACATACATAGCTAGTGTACAAATTATTTTTGTAAAAATGATTTCAAAAATCTTTTGTGTAAAGCTTGTGTAAATATTTTTGTATCAAAATTATGTATATAGTACAAAATTTTTCCAAAATGTTTTGAAAATCAAAAAGTTTGCAAAAATCTTGTGTAAATGTGTGTAAATATTTTTTGCAAAACTTGCACTTCATGCATCATCATTCATGATTTCAAAACATTTTTCAAAAATTTTGCATGTTTGTAAAATGTGTGTAAATAAGCATCTTTTTGTACATATGTATATAGTTTTTCTGGATGATAGTTGACATTTAAACTAGCCTGGAATCAAATTGAGAAATGGAGCTTGATTAAGATCTTAATCCACCTAACTTCTAAGAGGAACCTTATAGGGCTTAGGTTTAAGGCTTTTCAGGTCCATGGTGACTTAATTCTTTGAGTCCACTAGGCTATGATCACATGTCATCTCAATGAGCCTAAGTAGAGCACTTAACAACAACATATGACTCATATAGATTATGGCTTTACTTGGACACCAGCACTATGCACCGAGCTCTCTACGGATGAGGTGGTGAGGAGGCAGTCTTCCTTGACTTGGGGTAGCATATGAGGGTAGTACTTCTAGGCGGAACCTCTCTTCTTCTTATAGTGAAGGAAGTGCGTCTCAACTTGGTCTGGTTGCCATGAGGTCTAACGACGGGAGTTGTGGGTTGCAATAAAGCTTCAAAAGAGGGATAGTCTACTGGCTCAAGAGGAAAAACTCCTTGTATATATGCTGCACATGTACATGTTGTATAGATACACTCGAAAAAAAAATGTGCAAAAAGAAAAGAACTCCAAAAAAGTGGTGGGTCTGAGAGAAAATGATAACCCCACCGGAGTATGTATATAAGTGCAATAAGCAAAGCTTGGTTTCATGATCCATCTGTTGTAGCTTGCAGCAGGGAGACTTGGCTACACTGGTCAAGCTCCCAAGGGTACTTGGATACACTGGCCTTGACCCATTCTCTTCTTCCCCCTCTTCTTGAGCCGGTTGAACTTGAACTTAGAAGGGAATACCCCGCTCCTCGAGGAAAGAGTGGCCAGATTGAGGTCATAGAGTTACCTTGTTGGGGAGGGTTGTCAAGTTGCCATTTCTGAGGTGGAGAGGTTAGACCTCACTTTCACAGGACAAGAAAAGATTCATGGTCTTCAGGGTTTGTGATTGATGACTTGTTCTGATCTGGAGCATTGAGGAGTCTTGGTTATAGATTGGTGGAACTTAGAGGCTGTTAGGTTTTAAGCTTAAGTCTAAATAAGGTTCCGACACATTAATAATCCAAAGAACTGATTGAGCTCCATACCTCAAATTAATGAAGGCAAGTTTAATAATCAACCTTGATCCATGTACATCCTCTTTTTCTTTTTCTTTCTTTCTTTTTCACTTCTTTTTCAAATAAGTGTTTGCTAAGGGACTAGCAAAGTATAGTATAGGGGGGTGATGAATACCCATTCATCACTCTTTATTCTTATATTTTAGCTACAAAAACCTATGCAAATGCATATAGATACTTGTAAATAGGAATAATTAGCAAAAACATGCATTGTGTAAAAATCTATAATTAGCATGTTTTTGTGCAAAAATAAAAGAATAAAGATGAAAAAGAAAAAGAGGGAAATATTTAGAATAAATATTGAGCAACCTAACCCAAGGGAGGGCTCAGCATGGGCCTGACCGCATAAAAGCCAAGTAGAGGGAGATAGGGGCTCATGTGTATATTTTTGTAAATAAATAAAATTATATTTTCCTCACCCAAAAATATGTTTGTAAATATTTGTACATATTTATAAAGGATAAAAACAAAACAAAAAGCTAAAAACCAAAAAGACCAAAAATATCCTTTCACCATGTACATAGACCATGCCTCCTTATTTATTTAACCTTGTAAATAAATAAAATTATTTTCTAAACTTTTTGTAAATATTCTATGTTATATATTGTAAATAAAATAAATAAAAAGAGACAAAACAAAAATCAAATAAAAATAACAAAATTAAAATTACAAAAAAAGATATTGTACATATGCCATGCACATAATTGTACATAACTATTTATTTTACCTATGTATATAAATAATAAAAATAAAATAAAAATATCTTTTTATTCCTAATTTTATGATATAAATAGATAAAATATAAAATAGGAATAAAAATGTATAAAAATAACTAATTAAAAATCAAAATTAAAAAAAACCTATATTGTACATATACCTATATATAGCCCTATTATGTAAATACCTTATTTTTATTTCCAAAAGTTAATTAAAAATCACTAAAAAATAGAAAAAAAAAATAAAATAAAAATAATTCATGTTTTAAGTTTTTGGAAAATCGGCCATTTGCTGCCTCATTTTTGAGCTTCAAACATTCTCCACGTGGCAGCTAACCATTGGGTCCTGGGGATGTTGACCGCCCGGTCAACTGGCCCCCCAGGACCACTTCCCACGGGTTCGAGCGGCCAACCCGATTTCTACATTTTATACCCGCTCGACCCGATTGCCTAACACCCTAACCCCGGCTCCGTTTGTCACCTCCCACATCCGACACCCTCGCCGGTCGTCAACCTCGGGGTCCGCGCGCCTCCATGACCCTACCCGAGCTCCTCTTTTCGGACCCCCAGCCATTTAAATACCCAGCTCCGCCGCATTCTTTGATCATCTTTGGTTCCCCATTCTCTGTCCCGTGACCTCCACAGCAGCCCCTGAGGTGACAGCTCTCGGTTGCCCGTGTCGCAGCGAGGAGAGGGGCTAGTTTCCACTGATCCGGCGACTTAGCGCCGCCGTGCTCCGCCCAGAGCAGGAGCTCGAGCCTCGGGCCGAGACACCCCTTGAGGCCACGACCAGGAGCTACCTCAGCTCCAGCATAGTCTCACCATCCGCCCAGGTAACCCCTTAGCTTCTCTATTTAGCTTAATTTCTAGTTTTCCCCAAATCGTACCGCCGCCGTGTTCCGTCGATTCCGGCCATCTCGCGCATCCTTTCGATCATCGGAACCCGTCATCACCTCCGCCTTTCCTCCACGCACCTTCTCTGCCCCTCCGTTCAACCCAGCTCGCACAGGAGCTGGGATTCGAATCCCATCGCCGTCGCTTCGCTGGGATTCATCCGCTCCGACGCACAGACCACCTTCACGCCACCTAACCGGGTCGAGGCATTTTGCCCTCGACCCGCGAAGCTTCTGAGCTACTTTGCAGGGCCAGAGGAGGCCATCTGAGGCTTCCCTACATCCAGGCCAGGAGCTCTCCTCCGCCGACCTCGCCGGAGCCCCTCCAGGGCTCGGCTGGGCCATCGGAGACCACCAACAGCTGCGGAGCTTCATCGCGCATCTTCTCCGATCTCCGGAATCAGCAGACGAGGACCACAGCACTCGCACGAGGCCGGCGAAACTCGCCGGCCACCTGTTCTTCGAGGATCCTCGCCAGCCGTCCGATCAGCCTCGACCTCCAGTTGCCATCTCGTCCGTCCATTCCAGGAGGAGCAGCCACCGTCCGATCCTTGGAGAGGAGATCTGGAGCGCCCACCAGCGTACCCGTCAGATCATCCACGTGGAGCGCATCCGACGGCCCGCGTAATAAAGGGTAAATTACCCTTAGGCCCAGCTCTTGTTTTTATTTCGTTTTAGTCCTGTAATTACTTTCGTCAGTTGTTTAATTTTAGGGTATTTTGCACATTGGACCTCATACTTTAGTTATTTGCACTTATGCCCCTGTTTGTGTGAGCCACGTGCTTCGTCACGTGTATGTTTGGTGTATTTGCAACATTAGCCCTGTAGTTCTGGATGCTCGTAAATGAATGAAATGTTTTCAGTAATTGCATATACGCCCCTGTGAGTGTTTGAATTGCACATGTGCGTCTTTTAGTGGGTTATTTGCAACACAGACCCCTGGACTTTTGGTACGAGTTACCAAAAGGTCCTCAGGACTTGTTTTTCTTACCAAAAGGTCCCTGAGTGCCCCAGGCACGCGCCGCGCGCGTGCGTTGCTGGGTTAATTGCACCTGGACCCCCAGAACTTCGGGCATTTGCACTTCAGTCGCTGTGCACAGTTCCCTCTTTTGATTTTTGAATAAAATATCAAATCACCTCCAAATTCGATGAAAATTTGACACATGGCTCCTGCCATGTTGTAGGATTTTTGAGAATTTTTGAGGACATTTTTGATTTTATTTGTTATTTTTAAAAATTCAAAAACCTTTATTTCAGCCACTGTCTAGTTTTAAAAATCCCAAAAAAATATAAAACCCCTCCAAAATTCCATAAAAATTAGGTACTGTTTCTTTTGTGCTCTTTTAATTTCTAGCCAATTTTGGCTATTTTTCACTGAGTAAAAACTCTAAAAATTCAAAAACACCTAAAAACTCATAAAAATTATAATAACTAATTTAAAAACCCAAAAACAATAATTTTGGTACTCAAATTTTCCTTGTTTTGTCTAGTATACAGGAAAAATACCTCCAGGCCCTCTTGAGATCCTTAGATATTTTATTTAGGGATTTTGGTCCTGGCTGGACAGTACCTTGCTTTTCTATCACTGTTTGATTTTTAGAAAATAAAATATATATCAGAAAATTATCAAAAATTAACCAAAAACACTAAAAAACCTAAAAAACATAAAAACATTTTTGTTTGAATTTTTGCTTGGTTTTTGACACATTAAATAATTAGCCAAAGTGTGATTGATTTTGTGTTTCTTTTATTTTCTTCACATTTAAAAATATAAAAAAATATAAAAAATCATCAAAAACCACTAAAAATACTTGTCTTTTATTTTATTTTATTTTTACTACTTCGCAGGCCTTTGGCCAACCCGTGCTCCTTGAGTTCGACCCTGGGTGCTATACCAGGTTAATCTCATAGCTGGACCGCTATTTGAGTGTTTGATTGATTTTATTTCTATTAGTGGTTCGATTTTTCTTGATATACTTAGTCTGAGTGATTGAGGTCGCAACGACCATTTCTGTACCTTTACCTTAGTCACTTAGACGGTTATCAGCTCCCCATATATATATATAATATGGGTTAAATGGGGCTGCCCCTTGGGGGAGCTAACTTGGCTCCCCCACGCTTTTTCGCCTGTTTTTTATTTTTTATTTTGAAAATTCCTTCCGTGAATATTCATCATTATATCCCTATATTATGCTCTTAAAATTTTGTGCGAAACAACGATTCCTACAACCTCCATCCAGACAGACATTTTTTAACGGTAACAAAATTGCTAAAAGACCCTTCTGGATGAAGGCCGTAGGAGTCTCTGTTTCGCGTGAAATTTGAATGACATAATATAGGGATATATTGATGAAAATCCACGGAAGAAATTTCGAAAAAAATAAAAAAAAGGTGAAATGGTGCGGGGGGAATCAAGTTAGCTCCACCCATTGGGGCAACCCCATTTTACCCCATATAGAGAGAGGATAGGGAGTATGCACCCAAGTGCATGTAATTTTACATGCAGCGGGCTTATAACTTCTACTTTTTAAACTTTTTTGAAAATTATCACCATGTATATTCATTTATATATCCATCAAAAATTCCATTCGAATTTCATCAGAAACAAAGACTCATATGCCCTCCATCTAGAACATTTAATTTTAACGGTCTTAAAATTGTTGTAATCGACATGTTCTAGATGGAGGGAATAGGAGTCTCTGTTTCTGATGAAATTCGAATGGAATATTGGAGGGATATATAAATGAATATACATGGTGATAATTTTCAAAAAAGTTAAAAAAAAGTGGAAGTTATAAGCTCGGGTGCATGTAAAATTACATGCACCTGGGTGCATACTTCCTATCCTCATATATATATATATATATATATATAGAGAGAGAGAGAGAGAGAGAGAGGGGTGGGCTTCCAATGAGGTGCACCTTTCCTGGGTGCATGGAAAGCCCATCACGAGATCCGTTAGATCTCGATGTAATGGTTCTTCATCCAAAAGGGTTTCAGTCCATATATTTCCGTTTTGAATTTGAATTTCATTTTGAACTTGAAATTCATTTAATCCTTGTAATTTTTCCATTTTAGTGCGTTTGATTTGGTATTTTTTGTTGCCTTTTAGTTAATGAAGTTTTGCCAACGTCGTAGCATTTTCACGCAATGCAGAATAGCAGAGCTCTTTGTAAAAATTCCCATTGATATTGTAGAACTGTATCCTGCATTGTAAAATAAAATCGTAGTTAAAAATAGTTATATTATTATAATTGTAATTTTGATAACATTGTTGTAAAAGTTCATGCCGTTTTATAAAATCTGTATGAAGATTGTAAATCGATACCCACAATTATGTTTGTTTTTCACAAATATGTGTCATACTTCTCCTCCACGACCCACCTCCTCCATGCATGTCCTCCACCGCCTACGACCCATCAAGGTAACGAAGAGTAAAATATGCATTGACATTGTAAAATCGAAATCATACTTTGTAAAATAAATTCATAGTTAGTAATACGTTTATTATTGCAATTGTAATTTACGTACTGTCTATGTAAAATATGCAATGACATTATAAAATCGAAATCCTGCATTGTAAAATAAATTCATAATTAGTAATACATTTATTATTGCAATTGTAATTTACGTACTTTCTATGTAAAACTTTGTGCTTGTTTTGTAATATAGGTAATGGAGATCTGAAAAAAAAATAGATAGTTAGTAATTTATCAATTATTAATCAGAAAGAGATAGTACAAAACAGTCTGAAATTTGTAAAAAAAATAATATAGGATTATAAAAAATGATCTGAGATTGTAAAAAAAATACTCGAGATTGCAAAAAAGGATCTTTGATTGTAAAAAACTGGACACGCCCTCCATCTCCAGCATCCTTACTCTACCCGTACCTCCTCAGCCCTTCTCCTCCACGACCCACCTCCATGCACGTCCTCCTCCGCCCACACACCTCCATTCACGCTCTCCTTCAACCTTCTCCTCCACGATCCACCTCCTCCACGCATAGCCATCACACCCACGTGACGCCGCTTTTATTACATACAAGAAAATAATCTTGGAGAACACCATCATCGACCACAGTAGAGCAGCGTGTTGCATCCACCGTCTTGCATGCCATCACCGACGAGCAGCAACCTCCTCCCCCCATGTCGTCATCGAAAGAGAGATGGAGGAGAGGAACCTCGTGCGGCCATCGAGATCGAGAGAGAGAGAGAGAGATGCTGGGAGAGAGAGCGGGGGGAGAGTGGAGATATTTGTTGCATTCTAAATTTAGAATATGGTAAAATGACCATAATGGGTTTTCAACATTAAAAATATATAAATAATGAGCTATTAATGACAACCATCGGATTGATTGCGGATGGTTAGGATGCTGGCCTTTCCTTGCACCCAGGAAAGGTGCACCTTATTTGAAGTATTTCATATATGAGGATGGGGAGCTTGCACCAAGGTGCATGTAACTTTACATGCACCGGCGCTTATATCTTCCACATTTTTTACTTTTTTTGAACAATACCACCATGTTATTCATCCATATATCCTTCCAATTTGTCATTCGAATTTTGTCAGAAACAGAGACTCCTATGACGTCCATCCTACAGCAATTGTAAGATCGTTAAAATTACCTGTTCTGGATGGAAGTTATAGGAGTCTATGTTTCTGACGAAATTCGAATGACATATTGGAGGGATATATAGATGAATATACATGGTGGTATTTCAAAAAAGTAAAAAAAAAGTGGAAGATATAAGCGTCGGTGCATGCAAAGTTACATGCACCTTGGTGCAAGCTCCCCATCATCTTCCTATATATATGAGGTTAATGAGGCTGCTCCCTTGGGCCAGCCAACATGGTTGCTTCCACGCCGTTTTCAATGTTTTTTTTAAAATATCGCCATGTATATTCATCTCTATATCCCTCCTATATGCCACTCGAATTTCATCAGAAACAGAGTCTCCTACGGCCTTCATCCAGACAGTCATTTTTTAACGGTAACAGAATTTGTTAAATCGACACTATCTCGATGGAGGCCGTAGAAGTCACTGTTTCTGACGAAATTCGAATGACATATAGGAGGGATATAGGGATGAATATACATGGTGATATTTTCAAAAAAATTAAAAAAATACCGAAATAGGGGACGGGGCAGCCATGTTGGCTGCCCTCAGGGGGAAGCCCCATTAAATCATATATATATATATATATATGGGGAAAATGGGGTTGCCCCTAGGGGGAGCTAACTTAGCTACCCCCGTCCCATTTTCCCTTTTTTATTTTTTTTTGAAAATTTCTTCCATGAATATTCATCACTATATCCCAATATTATGTCATTCAAATTTCGTGTGAAACAGAGATTCCTACAGCCTCTATCTAAACAGTCATTTTTTAATGATCGCAATATTTTTTAAATCGACCTTGTCTGGATGGAGGTCGTAAGAGCATCTATTTTGCATGAAACTTAAATGACATAATATAGGGATATAAAAATGAATTACATGGTTTTATTTTTCAAAAAAAATAAAAAAAGTGAGGAAAATCGGGTGGGGGAGCTAAGTTTAGCTCCCCCTTGGGATCAGCCCCATTTTACCCATATATATATAGGGCTTATCCAGTGAGCCACTTGCCCATTTAAGTTGTGAGCATCAAACGTGGGCTCGCCACATGTATTTTCATTGAAAGGTTGCCTATTTCGAAGGAGCGCGGTTTTGGAAGGATATTAATATGTTTGAGCCTTTTATATTTCCAATTATACCGAATCCTTAAAAAAAGAATACGATTTTCGAAAGATAAATTCAAATCATTAATTTCGTGACGAAGAAATAGTCATTGTACATTTGATTAGTAATGTACATATTGTACTCAAGTAATTATGTGTTGCGAGATCAGTAATCCTGAAATAGTGTCAGTAATTTACATTTGATCAGTAATCTACATATTGTACTCAAGTAATTATGTGTTGCGAGATCACTAATACTGAAACAGTTGTCAGTAATTTACATCTGTAATATTACATAGTACAGAGATCAGTAATTCATTAATGTTACTCAAGTAATACATATTCATTTCTCAAGTAATTACTATTGTGAGATCAATAATTAAGTATGTAAATTACTAATATCCATACAATAAGTATTTATTACAGATGTCCATTTTACTGAACTCATTTTGATTGTTACTAAGGTTATAGTTACTAAATACTTTAAACGTTACTGACGCAACTTTTATTTACTTATAAAATCTTTTTAATTACTTATAATGCATATGAAAATTACTGATCATTTGCTATGATTCTACTAATTTCACAACAACTACTTACTTGTTCATTGTATATATATTACTGAATTTTGAACCATATAATAAAATGAATGTAAATTACTGATCGTTGTTTGGGTATTACTAATCTCGCAACAATCATTTACTGGACTATTGTATATATATTACTGATTCTATTTGTTTGTTTGTTGTTACTTGACTTTATATCATTCTTACTGAATCTGATTTGAAGACAACACTCTTAATATAATTGATTCAGTAAGAATGATAGAAAAACAAGTAACACTTAACAAAATGCATGTAACATAAACAAATGGCATCAGTAACCTGGTATAAATAAAAATACATGCATGACAAATAACTTTCACATTTGTCTCAGTAATTTTCACGTTTGTCTCAATAAAAATACACATATGTCTTATGATCCAAATCCAATTGCAGGTCATTCATCATCATTCCTTCTGATATGATGCTCTCACGATCCAAGTCCAACCAAGAATCGTCGTTCATCGTTGTTTCTGAGATATCACGATCTAATCCAATCGCAAAATCATTCATCTCGTTCGAAACTGAAATCGAAAACTACAAAACAAACGATCAGATTCTACCAATAACGTGCAATAAAGGTCTAATCTTCAAATACAATACCTTGCACTCGACAAAATTGATCGCTTCGATTTTCAAGATCATGATAACCCATATCGCCAAAATCGATCGCTAGATCAAAAATTGTCAGATCAAAAATCGCCAGAGCATTCTCATCTCGTTGCAATACATATTTTCATAAACGTATACTAATTTAAGAAGTGCTTAATATTTCCATTTTAGAATTATTTCCATTCTAATAACGATTCCTATTTTTTAGCGATTGAGAGATTCAAATCCTACGGTTAAAATTAGAGGCTCGCCAAAACTCAAATGGGCATAAAGCTCATTGGATAAATTCCCTACACACACACACACACACATATATATATAGGAGATATTTCCAATGAGGTGCACCTTTCCTGGGTGCATGGAAAGCCCGCCATCCTAACCATCCGTAGTCAATCTGATGGTTATCATTAATGGCTCGTTATCAATATTTTTTTAATGTCGAAAAACCCATTATGGTCATTTTGGTATATTCTATATTTAGAATGCAATAAATATCTCCTTAATTATCTCACATCTCTCTCTCTCCTGTCTCTCTCTCTCTCTCGACGACTCTCTCTCTCTCCTGTCTCTCTCTCGACGACGGCATGTGGGAAGAGGCTGCTCCGACGTCCTCCATCGCCTCCCCAACAGATCGCGTTCACCTACATCGTGAAGAGCATCGATGACGGCATGTGGGAGGAGAATGGTCGATTCCACAGGTTCAAACGTCGGAGATCGTGCTGGTGGATGTGAAGGTAAGCGGGGAGGGGAGGAGAAGGTTGAAGGAGTGCGTGAATGGAGGTGTATGGGCGGAGGAGGACGTGCATGGAGGAGGTGGGTCGTGGAGGAGAAGGGCAGAGGAGGTGCGGGTATAGAGGATGCTGGAGATGGAGGGCGTGCTCAGGTTTTTACAATATAATGACCTATTTTGCAATCTCGAGTTTTTTTTACAATCCCAGATCGTATTTTACAATATCATATCATCTTTTTACAAATTTCAGACTGTTTTTTTACATTTATACGCGTGGAGGAGGTGGATCATGGAGGAGACGGTTGAAGGAGTGCGTGAATGGAGATGTGTGGGCGGAGGAAGACGTGCATGGAGGAGGTGGGTCGTGGAGGAGAAGGGCGGAGGAGGTGCGGGTAGAGAGGATGCTGGAGATGGAGGGCGTGCCCAGGTTTTTACAATATAATGACCTATTTTGCAATCTCGAGTGTTTTTTTACAATCCAGATCGTATTTTTACAATATAAATGACCTATTTTGCTATCTGAGATTGTTTTGCAATCTCGAGTTTTTTTTACAATCTCAGACCGTATTTTTTTCTAACTGTGATCTTATTATACAATGCAGGATGCAAAACTACAATAGGGATTCGAATTTTACAAAGATGCTTGGCATTTGTGAAAAACGCACATAATAGGATCTGATGGATTTACAATCTTCATACCGATTTTACAAAACGTCCATGATCTTTTACAATAGTGTTATCAAAATTACAATTATTATAATATTAATATTACTAATTGTGATTTTATTTTACAATGCAGGATGCAATTTTACAATATCAAGCGGAATTTTACAAAAAAAACCCTGCTATTCTACATTGTGCGAAAATGCTACCATGTTGGCGAAAATTCAGCAACTAAAAGGCAACAAAAAATACCAAATCAGACACGCTAAAAATGGAAAAATATAAAGACGAAATAAATTTCAATTCGAAATTAAATTCAAATTTAAAACGAAAATGTATGGACTAAAATACCCTTTTGGATGAAGAACCGCTAGATCGAGATCTAACGGATCTCGTGATGGGCTTTCCGTACACCCAGGAAAGGTGCACCTCATTGGAAGGGCCCTCTCTCTCTCTCTCTATATATATGTGTGTGTGTGTGTGTGTGTGTGTGTGTGTGTGTGTGTGTGTGTGTGTGTGTGTGTGTGTGTGTGTGTATGTGTGTTGGTCGAGGACTATCAGATGAAACACACATACCTGTATCTATATCGATATCTATATTTGGGTTTGGGAAAGTTTGGGTCGGGTATCCAATAGGTAGACTTAAATTTACATCCATCTACTTACTTAGTGTTTATAAGTCCTTTTTTACGCAACGACCCTTATAAGTAATGATTCAACATATGTGACACTGTCTTCCATTTATTTGCATAAATTTCTTATAGCTATTCCATATTACTAATGTGTCCACAATTTTAATATTTTTTCTAAAAAATATTTATTTGTCCTTCTCCAAATCCAACAATTCCATTCATGTCCCAATATACGATGAATCAATTACCCCATGCGTTGCACGAACTGAAGCATGAAATATAATAAAGTTATCATCACAATAAATACATCATTTGAGAGAAAGTCTTAAGTACAATATATCTTAAAATTAACGAAATCGAAGAAGCGTCACGAAATGTCGAGAAATAATGTTTACAAATATGTGATCAAAAGCTCTGCAAACTGCGTTTAAAATGGGTCTATCGCAGCGTTTTTCTTTTTTCTGCAATTTGTCATTATATCGTCCGTTGTTGACATATAACGACATTTTTGTTGTGAAATTATTTGTTATATTTGAGTTAGCGATGAATTTCATATATGTTGTTGTTTCACTGGTGACAATCATATAATGATATTTATCTATTTCTATTTTCAAATTTTTAGGTAATTATGGTTAAGTTATGAAATATAAAAGCATTGATGATTGGCTAAAATTGTGAAAATTAGCAATAGATAAAGGTTGCTACATGCACCATCGTTAATGATATGACAATGGTTATGATATTGTCACTAATATCAAGTGTAAAAATAATTTAGCAATGAATAATATTGTTATTATATTTAAAATGCCAATATAGGCCCATTTTTATTGTAACGATTGATATATGTGTATACAACACACACACACGCACACACGCACACACGCGCACACGCGCACACGCGCGCACACCCACACACACACACACACACACACACACACACACGTATATATTCATGAGGAAAATGGGGCGCGCGCGCGCGCACACACACACACACATGTATATATTCATGAGGAAAATGGGGCGCGCGCGCGCGCGCACACACACACACACATATATATATGTATATATTCATGAGGAAAATGGGGTTGCCCCCCTAGGGGGAGCTAACTTAGCTCCCCGCCCTATTTTCTTCAAATTTTTTATTTTTTTTTGAAATTTTTTTCCGTGAATATTCATCACTATATCCCTATATTATGTCATAAAAATTTCTTGTGAAACAGAGACTCCTACGGCCTCCATCCAGACAATCATTTTTTAACGGTATCAGGATTTTTTAAATCGGCCTCGTCTGGATGGAGGTCGTAGGAGTCTCTGTTTTGTATGAAATTTGAATGACATAATATAGGGATATAATAATGAATTTACATAATTTGTATTTTCAAAAAAAAATAAAAAAACCCACGAAAAATGGGGCGGAGGGAGCTAAGTTAGCTCCCCCTAGGGGGCATACACATTTTACCTTATATTCAATTATACGGATACCAATATCCCTGTAAGCCAACAAAATGTAATTATATCCATCTTACAATATATGAAAGCCCGTGCATGCATTGTTCATGGCCTATTTCCACGGGCACTGCTTATTAATTTTCACGGAAATTACATTTTAATTTTCACGGCAATTACATATATAAAAATGCCACGTGCTACGAGAGAAATTAACAAAGCCATCATGATGGCACGGCCCCACTCTCCCCATTCTACGTATCCATCTCGACTTCCTTCATCAACACGACACCCACCCTGCTCTTCCATATCTTCATCATGGACCGAAACACAACCTCTACTTCTCCGCTTCTCGCAAACCCTTCTCCTCTGGAGCTCTGGATTAGAGTTGCTCGCGAAGAACGACATGGGATCTGATGAGCGAGCCGAGCGAGCGAGGTAAATCTGGCATAACTGCGGTCGTTGCGACCTCAGTCGCTCGGGACTCAAAGCTCAACAAGAAAAATTCAGACCACCAAATAAAGATCAAAATACGATAAAACTCAAGGTAGCGGTCTCGCTATTGGATTAACCTGGTATAGCGACCAGGGTCGAACTCAAGGAGCACGGGTTGGCCTCGCGGCCTACGAAGTAGTCTAAAATTAAAACAAATAAAAGAAAATTATTTTTGGTGGGTTTTTAATATTTTTATATTTTTTTTGGATTTTTAAATTAATAAAGAAAATAAACAAACAAGAAAACAAGCAACTATCAACAATTATTTAACTACTCAAATATGTTCAAAAAAATCAAAAAAAAATTAATTTTACGTTTTTTATATCTTTTTTATGTTTTTGATTATTTTTTGGTATTTTTCTGATTTTTATAGAATTTTATAAAAATGCAATAAGAAAGGAAAACAATGTTGCTGTCTTGCCGGGCTTCAAAGGCCAAAATAAAATATATGATGGCCTTCAAATAGCTAGGTATTTTTCCTATAAAATATAAACAAAAATAAAAATTCAGAAGCTGAGTTTATGAATTTTTTATTTTTTTTCAATTACTAGAATTTTTATGGGTTTTTAAGGGTTTTTCAATTTTTATATTTTTTATAAGTCCAAAAATGACCAAAATTGGTCAGAAAACCAAACACAACAAAACAAACAAAATCTAATTTTTTAGAATTTTTGAATATGTTTTAGTATTTTTTGTGAATTTTAAAACTGAACAGTAAGAAAAATTGATGTTTTTGAATTTTTAAAAATAAAAAATGGATCCAAAAATTTTCTAAAATACAGTGAAAATTCTACACAGTGGTAGGAGCCGCTTATCAAATTTTCACTTAATTTGGATGTGATTTGATATTTTATAAAGCAACCAAGAGCCCACAGTGCACAGGGACCTAGTTGCAATAAAAATACCTTTCAGGGGCCTAGAAGTAACAAACTGGAAGTTTAGAGGGGTCCGGTGCAAAAATCCCAAATGTACACGCGCGCGGCACGTGTCTGGGGCACTCAGGGACCTATTTGTAACGAAAATAAGTTCCGAGGACTTATTACCAATAGGTGCTAAAAGTTCAGGGACTTATATGCAATTTACCCACTAAATTCGACACATGCATGATGAATCTACGTTTCATCATCTTTATTCTATCATTTTGGCCTTAAAAACCCTAGTAAATGCGTGTAAATAGGCTTAATTCATGCATTTTAGCATTCATGTATATGTGTATAAATATTGTAAAAAATGCGGTTTTTAAAGCCAAAATTATAGAATAAAGAAAAGAAAAGAAAAAGAATAAAATATTGTAAATATTTTATGACCCGAAACCCCGAGACCTAGGCATCTTGATGAATAGGTCGACAAGGAATAAAGTAGGGGGAGATAAGGGCCAAAAATACCACTAAAATCCCTTTTATTTTATTCATTCTTTATTCATTTTGGGACCTATTTTTTGTTCCACTTTTTATACATCAAATAAAGAAACTTTGTACATGAAAGTTGTAGATAATTAAATAAATAAAAATACAAAATTGATTTCACAGAAAAATAATACACAGATAAAAAGTTATGGTCTGAATAAAATTCTAGAATCCCAACTTCCCAGACCCGTATCTCACAAATGACAACTCCAAATACATCAAACTCACCTTTAATTGTATATAGAATAAAATAAGCTATTTAATGGCGGTGGTTTCGCATTTGGCAGAGCTACGGTTGGAAAGTTGAGTTTTGGACCCTCATTGTATAGTTGTACTGATTAAAATATTCAATTTATTCTTTATTCATTATTTTTGTATTTTTACATTTTTATACTCTTGTAAATATTATTTATAATATACTTGTGTATTAAAACTAGAATAAAAGCCTAAATAAAACACAAAATAAAAATAGCTACAGGAAAGACCTAGATACAATACCTATATACAAACCTATACCATACATACTTATATTTTATTAAATATACAAAACACATCAATAAAATAAAATAAAAATATATTTAAGTGTATAAAAGTATTTTGTAATTTTATAAAATAAGAAACAAAAATAATAAAATTAAATACATACAATAAATATAAAAGAATACAATATATAGAAGAATATACCTATAAAGGGTATAATTGGTAACTTGTAATTACACACCCCATAAAAATAAATAAAAATCATAATAAAATAATTTATAAAAAATAAACATTTTTTATTTTGTAATCATAATTTAATAAATTGATTTGCTATTTTTAATTGAATTTACAAATGTTTTTTCCCAGGGATTTTTCTGGTTGGTCCACGTGGACCAACCAGGTGGAAGTTGACCCGGTGGTCGACTCCCTGGTCTGCTCCTGCAGCCTGTCAGCTGCGTTTTGGCCCGATTTCTCGGAATTTTAGAGCCCACATGGTTCACATTTTGACCTCGGACCCTTCTTCACTTTTTCTCCTTATATAACCACCATACACGCCCAGTACTTGCATTGGTCTTTGGATCGACGATTCGCTCGATAAACCTCGATCTTCATGCCATCCCGGCCACTCTCTGCCCAATGTTCTGAAGGTTGTCAGACTGCGTTTTTTTGGTGTTTTCTCCGAATTTTGGAGAGCGCGTCTTTCACCATTTGGCATTTCTTCCTTCTTGACTTTTGTTCACCATATATTGAGGATACACGCCCACGGATGTTTTTGGGGAGTGCATCACTGCTGTGCTCCAGAAGCACCGTTCTTTGTGCTCCGTCGACCACTCTTTCAAAAAGACCTCCAATCCTCCATTTCAATTTTGAACTCCTTTTGCCCCTTCTTCCTCCCTTCTTTCATGTGCTGAGGTTAGAGGAAGGTGACAACAACCTCACCTCACCGTAAGGAGGAGCGGCGCGGAGGCGTATCCACCCCCATCTCCGGCCCTTGGCCGTGAGGTCCATCTCTTGGTTTTTCCCAACCAATCGAGGTCGTCTTTGTTTGTTTTTCTTTATTTTTTTCGCAATAGATTAGCTATAATGTAATCTTTTAGTTCATACTTTCATTGGTTTGATTGTCGCTTGATTCATCTTCCGCTACCCCCCTCGCTAGAGCTCGCTCCGACGAGTCCCTACTTACGCCATTCACCACTCAAGTTGCCTATGCTCGCCCTGGAACCATCCTCTTTCATTGTGTGCTTTCATTTTCAGGTCCCAGGTGCGGAAGGACCCCCGTTGGGGTTGTTTTTGACGAGGGCCGAACCTTCTGGAGCTCTTCCCCATCTTCATTGTCGTGGTGGTGCTCCAGCGATCCAACCGCCATTTTGAAGCCGCCAGTCGCTAGGGAAGGCGTCCAAGATCCTTCTGGGCATTTTGTAGGAGTCGCGAACGCCTGGGGGAGGTGGTAGTCATCGGAGGAAGCTCAGCCACCCGTTGTTCTTCCCCGATTCTTGTTGAGCTCCTCCGGACCGTCGATCTCCCTTGTTCTTGAAGAGCTACAGTAGTCGTCGGATCGCCTTGGGCGTGGGTATTTTGCGTAAACCTCCCTCGCCACTTTTGTAATATTATATTAGTACTGAATCATTCATTGGCTGTTTTAAACTTTTGTAAAATTTGCAAGTTGCCCCCTGGATTTCTGTCTAATTACATATATGCCCTTGCAAGTAGTGCAATTTCTAGTTGTTGTCTCTATTTATTGCATGCATCTATAAAATTCGAAAAATCCCCCAAAAATAGAGATAAGCTCATGTTGCATCATATTATCACGCCATATTTTTATTTTTCATTTTTATTGCATTTTATTATTTATAAAAATTCAAAAACACTCATATTCAGCACTGTTTACATTAGAAAATACATAAAAATTGTAAAACGTCTCAGAAAATTCCCAAAAAAATATATTTTGCATATTTTAGTGTGTTTTAACTTCAGTCCAAAAATCATTAAAAAATACAAAAGAAAACTCATAAAAATTATAAAACTCTAAAAACCTTCATAAAAATCTTAAAAATTCTACAAAAATCCTAAAAATACAATTTCAGTTTCTGTATCTTCTCTGATTCATTATATTTCAATTAAAAATTATTTTGAGGAATTTTAGACACCATTTGATATTTTTCATCCTCATTTTAATTTCAGCCAGCAACTTTTATTCACTGTTTTCTTTATTTTGCTCTTTAAAAATATCAAAAACAATCTGAAAAATACCCAAAAATCACAAAAACAGTAGAAAATTATAAAAATCCCAAAAAGATTTTATTCCTGAATTTTTGCATATTTTTGCATATTTTTATAAATAGTGTAGCACCTCTTTTATTCTCTTGTTCATATTTTCTAATATTGAAAAAGAAAAAAAATATAAAATATAAAAAAAAGAAAATATAAAATCAGAAAATTAAAAATGAAAATACAAAAATATAAAATATAAAATTAAATAAAAAAATATAAAATTAAAAACCCACAAAAATATAGCATAAATAAACATTGATCACATTCACACACTTTTGAGCAATTTTGCCCCGATCTATCCTTTCTGCTCCCTATGTTCGACCTCTACACATACTTGCACTATACACATCTTTGTTGTAGAGTTATAATAAATTTTAACTCCACACACTTTCACTACTTTACTTGATCGTCGTGGGTTAATTGTTGTTTGAATCGGGATTTTCGAGCGGTCACCGCATCGACTGTTGACTCGCCTTGTGAGTCAATACGACCCTCGGATATCTCTGTTCAACAAATGGCGCCGTTGCCGGGGAGCAACAACGCTTAGTTCGGGTCTTGTTTGTGATTGTGAGTGATTGTCTATTCCGCGGCTTTCATTTCTGCTATTTCATTTTCTTTATTTTTGATATATCTGTTGAGCTGTCTAACCCCCTCTCTTGTTGACTTTGTGCGAGGTATCGCGGATCGAGGGAGGCGCTCCACCCTAGGCGCCTACGCACCCACGTGAAGCCGGCTTCTGCCAGCTTAGCACCGAGGAGACGAGAAGAGATTTTTGAAGACCAAGCTCCACCTTTAGTTGTAGAATTTATTTCCTGCATTTATTCTTGTAATTTAAATGAGAGAGCGATCTATATTTGTAATAATACAGGTACCCCCGGACATTTAGACTCTCAAGCCTAATTTCCAAGTGATTGTTCACTTGGGGGCTCATCGCGCCTTTTTCGTGTTTTCTTCGCATTCTTTTTATTTTGTTTTGTTTTTCGATTTTATTTATTTTGTGTGATTGAGCCCCTTGTTCTAGGACTTGCTTACGATAGACTAAGGCCAAACACCTAATATCTTGCATGCACCTATAGTCTCGTTTGGACTTAGTCAAATTTTAAACAGCTGATCATCACCTTCAATCCGTCGTGCCGCGAGCTCTCCCCACAAAGCACTTTCTCCTAAACTCAAGTGTGTTGAGCAGAGGAGGGGTGAGCCTAGACTGGACTCTAGGGTTGAGAATTGGTGGTCAACTTGTGGTTCTTCCCGATAATAGCAATTTCTGAAACTTAGGGCGATTTCATCGTCTTTTGCATTTGCATATAGATAGGTTTCAATTCTGTTGAGCATCCTTGCATGTAGAGTGCTGGAGGCAAGGTGAGCATTTATGCTTTAGCATTCATCATCGTTTTTGTCGCTTGCATTGCTTTTCCGACTCTTCCTCTGATTTTGATCACCTAGGTGCTAAGTGAAATTGACTCCTCGTTAGGCTCGTGCATTTTTATTAAAAATTCAAAAAAAAGTGATAATCAATAAAATTGGGACTGCTAATATTACTTGACCCTAAAATCCACCAAAAAGAAAATCTTGTATTGGGCGAGTAATTCCCTCATTGTCTTCATTTTACTTGCTCGCGCACACGTTAAGGATTAGTGCCCAAATCCCATTTCAGCCCCCTAAGTGTGTGTGCAATCTTTGACTTCTCACCTAACTCTAAAACAGACAAGATAAAAAGACCGCATTTGTGGTATTCACCGAGTTGAGCAGGTGAATTGAGGGGTTTGTATTATTTTCATTTTTTGTTTGTGATTGTTTTGTGTGTGTCCCAGATCGCTTCTGCGCACTTGCGCCTTTCTTCTCACTTCTCTTGACTTGACCATCGTGCTCTCCCGATCATTTTCTTTTGTTTCGAGATGGCCAACTGGAGCGTATTTTATCCGGACTTTGCGGATCATTCGTTCACTCCAGCTGGTCCACCTCCTTTTTCCAGGAGGACTTTGCTCCTGACTTTTGTACATATCCGCCTCAGCCACAGTATCAGACCTCGGATTTCTACCCACACCCACCTCCACTTCCGTATTCTCCACCTTCACATCCACCCGAGGCCGAGCTGTTGGAGTCACCTTTCATGGAGTCCACCCTTGAGCACTTGACCCAGATGATGGATCATATGAGACAGAGGATTGACCACCTCACTAGTACAAATAAGAGCGACCATGATACTCCACCATTTGATGATATGGGTTCACTTGAGGATTTCCATGAAAGCTTGCAATCGCCCAAAATACAAAAAAATGAGAAAATTTTAAAAACATAAAAAGATTTTGGGAGACACATGATCGAGTCAGACTGTGAGGAGAGCGTCCACTTGCCAGACCATTTGACCACACAACCTTTCACACCCGGTCCCACCTTTTACCCCGAGGATGCTGCTGTACAGACTGCTCTTGGCATGCCTCGTGTATATGCTGATTCCGACTTCCTCCCTTGTATGGAGGAAGTCCAAAAATTCAAAAAAATGTTATCTGAACCCGAAGTGGTGGCTACTATTCATAAGATTATCCGTGCCCCACTTCAGCAGGCCATGACCCATATGTCTGCTCCTCTTCCCAAGAAGAGAAAGCGGAGGAGCAGATCTGAGCGTCATATCTTGACCATGGCCACTGCCCACGCCATCACACACCGTCCCATTCCTCGGAAGAGGAACACTGCCACACCTTTCATTAGCTGCACCATCTCTGACCATACTTGTGAGCACACTCTCCTAGACGGTTGTGCTTCGATTAGCATACTACCCTTCTCGCTGGTATAGTCTCTTCACTTAGGGCCTCTCAAGAAGACTAGGATGATCGTACAGTTTGCTGATAAATCAATAAAGAGGCCGAAGGGTATCCTTGAAAACGCCATCATTTTGATTCAGGGCATGAGCTATCACGTTGATTTTGTCGTGTTGCCCATGGAGACCTCCACAGGGGAGCACTCTCCAATCATCCTGGGACGACCATTCCTCGCCTCTGCGAGGGTCGTTATTGACTATGGATCAGGAGAGATTCGCTTCCGTCTTGCTGACGTGAGCGAAGAGTTGATCACCGCACCTACAATCGACCAGAGACCTGCACCTGATGCGCCTGCACCTATTCTGGCTGACCCTGAGGCCTATGACCTATATGAGGATATCAGAGAGACTTTCTTTATGACCGATGATGAGACCCGAGAATTCCTCTCCAAGGAGGAAGGCTCGGAAAGCATAGACCTTGGTGCTTCCGCTTCCTGTGATTGGCGTTGTGTTGATGACATCCGCGGGATCTACACGATTGACACCATTGAGCGGAGGGAAGATTTAGAGACTATACAGGACGGACATGCTCTGACTACTTCCACTGATGAGTCCGCTCCTGTCCATGTAGATACTGATGAGACTAAGGCTGAATTTGATTTAGTTGCATTTCTTCAGAAATTCGGTCCTTTTAATGAGAAAGATGATCCAGTTGAGATTATAGATGACGAACAGAGTTCGACTACTTCCACTGATGAGTTCGTTCCTTTTGGTTTTGACTTGGATGACACCTCGCAGGATGACTCCGATTACACTACTTCCGATGATGATGAGTTCGTCCCTTTCCACTTTGACATCAGCGAGACCTCCAAGGCCAGACATGACCACACTTCTTCCACTCACCAGTCTGTGCCTTCACACCCTAGGGCCCCTGAGGACCTTCACTCTGTCGACCCTGATCGGCTTCCGTCCACTGTGGACCCCGATGTCGACCTGCATCACACCAGATCCATTCCTCAGCGGTCCCGCAAGAAGGTTCGCTTTCAACGTTCTTGATCATGTGTACATTCATCTCTGTTGTATATTCTCTTGTGTGTACTTCGGTTCTCTCCACCGTATTGCTCGTCCACCCATTCTCGTGTTTGCCTTACTTAGGACATACTTTGTCCTAAGTATAGGGGGTGGACGAGCCGAGTGCTCTTTCTTCGTTCTGTTTCATTACTCATGTTGTCGCCTATACTTAGGGCTTCTTTTACCCTAAGTATAGGGGGAGTGGTGTGTACATCCGCTGATCTCATTTCCAGTCTCATCTCTTTTCTTCTTTTCTTCTTTCCTTCTTTTCCTTTTCTATTTTCTTTATCTATCAAAAAGGTGCCGCCCTTTTTATCAGTCTTCTATACTTAGGACGTACTTTGTCCTAAGTATAGGGGGGTCTGTACCCTGAGTTTCTCTATTCTTTGATCCTCTCCATTGTCTCCTCTTCTTGTCTATACTTAGGGATATCTTACCCTAAGTATAGGGGGAGACAACCCGAGTACGATCTGTTCATTTCCACCCTTGACCCTCCCTGCTTTGTGTACAGTCGGCTATACTTAGGATTATTTGATCCTAAGTACAGGGGGGACGGTCAACTTCTTATTGGTTCATTTACTTATTCTTTAGACTTGCCTATACTTAGTACGAGTTATGTCTTCTCTTTTCTCTCCGATCTATGAGGACATAGCTCAAGCTAAGTATAGGGGGGTCGTATATACTACGTATATACTTTATCCATAACTCGTACTTTCGTATTTTCCTATTATATGGCTAATAATTCTTTAAAATTCATTCAAAATCCTTAATAAAAAGATGTCTTGTTCCTCAAAATTCTTTTTGTATTTACTGATTAATAAATCAGGTGAAAATATTTTTTGCAAAATGTTTGAAAATAGTTTGAAAATCTTTGTGAACATCTATTGAAAACTATTTTGATAATATTTTGTAACATGTTTTCAACCTTTGTAAAAATGTGTGTTTTGTAAAGTTTATTTTCTTTGTGTGAAATAAAATGTTTGAAAAATAATTTGCAAATGGTTTGAAAAATGGTTGCAAAAATATTTTGAAAAATCTATATATACTGTTTTGAAAGTCTTTGCAAAATGATTTTCAAATGTGTGTATGATGAACACTCATTCATCACTCTTTATTCTTATATTTTAGCTACAAAAACCTTTGCAAATGCATGTATATATTTGTAAATATAAATAATTACCAAAAGCATGCATGGTGTAAAAAGTAATAATTAGCATATTTTTGTGCAAAAATAAAAGAATAAAGATCAAAAAGAAAAAGAGAGAAAATATTTAGAATAAATATTGAGCAACCTAACCCAAGGGAGGGCTCAGCATGGGCCTGACCGCATAAAAGCCAAAGTAGAGGGAGATAGGGGCTCATGTGTGTGTATATATATGTAAATAAAATAAAAATATTTTCCTCCCAAAAATAGACTAAAATAGGCTTGTAAATACTTGTATATATTTATAAATATAATATCATGATAAAAATAGTAAAATTAAAAAGAAAACAAAAACATCACTTATGTACATAGTCACCATGTATATAGTCCATTCATCTTATATTTATTTAGCCTTATAAATAAATAACATTAATTTCTAAAAAAATTTGTAAATATTCTATATGATATGGTGTAAATAAATAAAATAAAAACAATTAAAACAAAAACCAAATAAAAAGAACAAAATTAAAAACCCAAAAATACTTTGTAAATATACCATGTATATATATGTACATATCTATTTATTTCACCTATGTATAAAAATAATAAAAATAAAATAAAAATATCTTTTTATTCCTTATTTTATGATATAAATAAATAAAATATAAAATGGGAATAAAATTGTATAAAAATAACAAATTAAAAATCAAAATTAAAAACCCTATATTGTATATATACCTATGTATAGTACTATATTGTAAATACCCTATTTTTACTTTGAAAAATTAATTAAAAATCACAAAAAATAGAAAAAATTAAAACAAAAATATTACATGTTTTGACTTTTTAATGATTCGGCCATTAGCTATTTTTAATTTAATTTCCAAATATTTGTCACGCGGTCGCTTCCCATTGGTCCAGGGGGTTGTTGACCGCCCGGTCAACTCCCCCCCAGGACCACCTTCCACGGGTTTTGGTTCACGGACTCGGTTTCTCGGATTTTTCGCACCTAAACCCGATCACCTATCTTCCTAAACCTCGGGTCCATCTTAATCATGGCAGATCCGGCACCTTCGCCGGCGCATTCGCATCGAGATCCGCGCCTCATGCAGCCCTACCCGATCACTCCTAGCCGGACCTGCACCCATACTTAAGCTGAGCTCCGCCACCCTATTGCCCATCTTTGGCTCATTTGCTCCACCACTAGTGAGCTCCAGTGCTCGAGTGAGAGTGACAGCTTGCTCCAGGTGCTGTCGCAGCGAGGAGAGGGGCAGGGAACCACTGATCCGGCGGTGTGCTCCGCCGTGCTCCGCCCAGAGCAGGAGCTCGAGCCTCGGAGGTCGATGCTCCTCGAGGGAAGGACCAAGAGTTGCACAAGCTCCTTCCCAGTCGATTCCTCCTCCCAGGTAAACCCATTTCCCTTTCCTTTTCGTTAATTTCCGATTACCCCCAATTCGCCCCGTCGCCGACTGATGAACGCAAAATCGATCACTCGGATAAAGGTACTAATCGGTCGTTGCGACCCGAGTAATCAAATGCGAACAATCAAGAAAAATGTGAACCACTAATAGAGATAAAACAGATAAAACACAAAATAGCGGTCCTGTTATTGGATTAACCTGGTATAGCGACCAGGGTCGAACTCAAGGAGCACGGATTGGCCTCTCGGCCTACGAAGTAGTAAAAAGGAATAAAATAAAAGAAGAAAATATTTTTAGTGGTTTTTAATTTATTTTATATTTTTTTGGATTTTTAATGTATAAAGAAAATAAGAAAAACAAAGAAACACTCACTTCAACAATTTATTTAAAGCACTAAAATTCAACCAAAAATTCAAATAAAAATATTTTTGTGTATTTTATATTTTTTAATGTTTTTGGTGAATTTTTGAGAATTTTCTAATGTTTATTTAATTTTCTAAAAATCAAAAAGTGACTGAAATAAATGGAACTGTCCAGCCGAGCCAAAAAGGTCTAGATAAAATATCTAAAAGCCCCAAAATGACTGGGAGGTAATTTTCCTGTAAAGAAGACAAAATGAGGAAAATTTAGGCACCAATTTTATTGTTTTTGGGTTTTTGTTTTGATTATTAGAATTTTTATAAGTTTTTGTGTGTTTTTCAATTTTTAGTGGTTTTTAGTAATGAAAAATAGCCAAAATTGGCTAGAAAATCAAACTAAGCAAAACAAACACTAGACAATTTTTTTGTAATTTTTAGACACTATGTAATAATTTTTTGTGATTTTTAAAGTTAGACAGTGACAAAAATAAAGGTTTTTGATTTTTTAAAAATATCAAATGAAATCAAAAATGTCCTCAAAAATCCATGAAAATTTTACACCATGGCAGGAGCCATGTGTCCAATTTTCGTTGGATTTGGAGGTAATTTGCTATTTTATTCAAAAATAAAGAAGGGGCACAGTGCACAGGGACCAAAGTGAAAATACCCAAGAGTCTGGGGGGGTCTGGTGCAATTTACCCAGCAAAACACGCGCCACGCGCGTGCCTGGGGCACTCAGGGATCCAAATGCAATAAAAATAAGTCCCGAGGACTTATTGGTAACAGGTACCAAAAGTCCAGGGACCTATTCGCAAAATACCCAAAATATCACACACATGTTGAAATAAATCACGCATAGGGGTATAAATGCAAATAAACTAAAACATTCATTCCATTGATAACAACCAGAACTACAGGGGCATGAGTTGCAAATAAACCAGAGAAGCACGTGACGAAGCACGTGTCATACAACGCACAGGGGCATAAATGTAAGGAAAATAAAGTACGGGGTCCTCAATGCAAATAACCCTAAAACTTAACAACTAAACTCAATATTTACAGGACTAAAATGAAATAAAGTAAGAAAGGGGGCCTAAGGGTAAATTACCCTTTATTACTCGGAGTGGCTGGATGGAGGGCATGTGGCGCATCCGACGGAGGTAATCAGCGGCCGCTCCATAGCTGGTGTGCTTTGGCGAATCCGATGGCTAGGGTTTCTCCACGTGGGCGATCGGACGGTGCAGGGCGCAGGCTGCTAACCCTGGTGCATTGGATGGCTGGAATCGATCCTCCTGATGATCGGGCGGTGACTGCTGCTCCCCAGATGGACGGTGCAGATGAAATCTGGAGCCAGAGGACGAATCGAATGGCGGCTGAAGGTCGAGGAAGAACAAGTGGCCGCTGAACTTCGCCGGCCTCGTGGGTGCGCTCCCGACCTCCTCTGCTGCGCCTGAGGATCGGAGAAGCTCCGACGTGGTGATGCGCAGCTACTGGTACCCTCCGATGGACCAGCCGAGCTCTGGGGAGCTCAGGCGAGGGTGGCGGAGGGGAGGCTCCTGGCTTGAATGACCCAATCCCTCAGATGGGCTTGGTACCACCTGCAAAGCGAACCAGAAGACTCGCGGGTCGAGGGCAAACTGCCTCGACCCGGTTAGGCGAGGTGACGGTGGCTCGTGGGTCGAAATGGCGAGCTCCAGCGAAGGGGGTGGACGGAGGAGCTCGGCTCCCAGCTCCTGTGCGAGCTGGGTTGGATGGGGGGGGTGAAGAAGGTGTGTCGCAGGGAGGCGAATGCGATGGACGATTCCGATGATCGAACGGAGTGAGGGGATGGTTGGAATCAGCTAGAGACGGCGGCGATACGAATTGGGCGTAAATGGAAATCGAAGAAAGATAAGGACCTACAAGGTTACCTGGGTGGTCGAAGAGACTGGGGAGGAGCTGGGGAAGCTCCTGGTCGTCGCCTCGAGGAGCGTCTCCCTCCGAGGCTCGGTGCTCACGCTGGTGGCGAAGCAGCGGCGGCTGTGCTCGCCGGATCAGTGGATACGCCTCCACTCCTCGCTTCGACGGTGCCGGACGCAAGCTGTCACTCTCGCGAGTGCGCTGGAGCTCACAGGAGGTGGATACGAATGACCAAAGATGTCTCATTAGGGTGGCGGAGCAACAGCTATATATGGCTAGGGGTCCGGCTAAGATAGGTCCGGGCAAGCTTGTCGGAGCACGGATCCCCATAACCCACCCCGGGCGTGGATCAGGGACGATCAATCTCGGATTAGGACCCGGGGTTAAGTGGAATGGCGATCGGGTCGAGCGGGTAAAAGTCTGAGAAATCGGGTCCAGAACTCAGATCCGGCTCTGGTGGTCCTGGGGGGAGAGTTGACCGGGGGTCAACAATCCCCCGTGGACCAATCAGAGCCCGCTAAGCACACCATTTTTATTTCTTTATTTTAGGGCAGAAAAAGGTCGAATTACCAAAAACTTAAAACATGAAATATTTTTATTTTATTTTTTTTCTATTTTTTAGTGATTTTTAAATAATTTTTTTAAAGTAAAAATAAGGTATTTACATAGTAGGGTTAGATATAGGTATATATACAATATGTAGGTGATGAATACCCATTCATCACTCTTTATTCTTATATTTTAGCTACAAAAACCTTATGCAAATGCATGTAGATATGTGTAAATAGGAATAATTAGCAAAAGCATGCATTGTGTAAAAACCTATAATTAGCATGTTTTTGTGCAAAAATAAAAGAATAAAGATGAAAAAGAAAAAGAGGGAAATATTTAGAATAAATATTGAGCAACCTAACCCAAGGGAGGGCTCAGCATGGGCCTGACCGCATAAAAGCCAAAGTAGAGGGAGATAGGGGCTCATGTGTAAATATTGGTGTAAATAAATAAGATTATATTTTCCTCACCCAAAAATATGCTTGTACATACTTGTATATATTTAGAAAATATTAAAAACAAAATAAAAATTTGAAAATAAAAAAAAAGTTCAAAAATGCCCTTTCACCAGGTACATAAACCATACTCCTATATTTATTCAACCTTATAAATAAATAAAATTATTTTCTAAACTTTTTGTAAATATCCAATATTATATATTGTAAATAAATAAAATGAAAAGAATCAAAACAAAAATCAAATAAAAATTACAAAATTCAAAACATAAAGATACATTGTATATATATATATATATATATATCATGTATATAGATGTATATATCTACTTATTTTACCTATGTATATAAATAATAAAAATAAATAAAAACACCCTTTTATTCCTTATTTTATGCTGTAAATAAATAAAATATAAAATAGGAATAAAATTGTACAAAAATAATAATTAAAAATCAAAAATCAAAAGCCTACATATTGTATATATACCTATATATAGCTATATATTGTAAATACCTTATTTTTATTTCCAAAAATTAATTAAAAATCACCAAAAAATAGAAAAAAATAAAATAAAAATATTTCATGTTTTGGGTTTTTGCTGATTCGGCCCCTAGCTATGTGTAATTGTCACTTCTTGATTCAGCCACGTGGCCTTCAGCCATTGGCCCTGGGGATGTTGACCGCCCGGTCAACTGACCCCCCCCCCAGGACCACTCTTCACGGGTTCGAGCACCGGACTCTTTTCTCGGATTTATACCCGCTCGACCCGATTACCTAACACCTAAACCCAGGCTCCGTTTGACACCTCCCACATCCGACACCCTCGCCGGGCATCGATCTCGGGGTCCGCGCACCACCGTGACCCTACCCGAGCCGTTCTTTTCGGATCCCCCCAACCTACTTAAGCGAGCTCCGCCACCAAATTCTTCCATCTTTGGCTCTCCATTCTTCGTCACGTGACCTCCACAGCTACCCCCGAGGTGACAGCTCCAGGCTGGCCGTGTCGCAGCGAGGAGAGAGTGGGCGGACCACTGATCCGGCGAGTAGCTCCGCCGTAGCTCCGCCATTGGTGCGAGCTCTGAGCCTCGGGCCCAGACGACCCTCGAGGCTACGACCGGGAGCTTCCCCAGCTCCAGCCCAGTCTACTCCACCACCCAGGTAATCTCGTAGCTCCACATTTCCGTTCAATTTCCATTTTGCCCCAAATCGCACCGCCACCGTGTTTCGTCGATTCCGACCACCTCACGCAACCATTCGATCATCGGAGTCCATCATCACCTCCGCCTTCCCTCCGCGCACATTCTCCATACCCCCATCCAACCCAGCTCGCACAGGAGCTGGGGTTCGAGCTCTTCCGTCAATCGCTTCGCCGGAGCTCGCCCATCTCGCCCCACCGGTCACCTCCACGACGCCTAACCGGGTCGAGGCACTTTGCCCTCGACCCGCGAGTTTCCTGGTTCCCTTTGCAGGTCAATGCGAGCCCATCTGAGGGCTTGAGTCATCTGGGCCAGGAGCTTCTCCTCCGCCGACCTCGCCGGACCCCTCCAGGGCTCGGCTGGGTCATCGGAGCCTACCATCAGCCGCGGAGCACCATTGCGGAGCTTCTCCGATCTCCAGAAGCGGCAGACGAGGACCACCGCGTGCACAGAGGGCCGGCGAAAGTCGCCGGCGACTAGTTCTTCCAGGATCCTCGCCGACCGTCAGATTGACCTCGGCGCTCCAGGTTATATCGTGTCCATCCATCCACGGAGCTGCAGTCACCGTCCGATCATCCCGAGGGTCGATCTTGACATCCGAGCAGAGAGAGAGGCACCAGCTACCCGAGTCCGTCAGATCTGCCACGTGCCTCTTCCTCAGCCGTCGATCCGGCCAGCGTTCGAAAGATCAAAGGCGCCTTCGTCCTCAGCCGTCAGATTCGCCACGCGTCCCACATCTGGCCCTCGACGTAAATAAGGGGAAAATTGTCTTAGGCCCCCTTTTCTTTTATGCTTTTAGTTTCAGTCCTGTAAATATTTAATTCCGTAGTTTAGTTTGAGGTTAATTTGCACAATGGACCGTGAGCTTTAGTTTATTTGCACTTATACCCCTGCCTGTGTGAGCCACGTGCTTCGTCACGTGTTTTATTGGTGTATTTGCAACCTTAGCCCCTGTTGTTCTGGATGTTTATGAATGAATGAAATCTTTTTAGTATTTGCATCTATGCCCCTGTGAACGTTTTAATTTCGCATGTGCGTCTATTTGTGGGTAATTTGCAGCATAGCCCCCTGGACTTTTGGTACGAGTTACCAATAGGTCCTCGGGACTTGTTTTCTTCACAGATAGGTCCCTGAGTGCCCCAGGCACGCGCCGCGCGCGTGACTTGCTGGGTTAATTGCACGTGGACCCCCAGAACTTAGGGCATTTGCACTTCAGTCCCTGTGCACATTGCCCTCTTGTGATTTTTGAATAAAATATCAAATCACCTCCAAATTCGATGAAAATTTGACACATGGCTCTTGCCATGTTGTAGGATTTTTGAGAATTTTTGAGGACATTTTTGAGTTTATTTGTTATTTCTTCAAAAACCATTATTTCAGCTACTGCCTAGAGTTAAAAATCCCAAAAAAAATATAAAAACCCCCCTAAAAATTCTATAAAAATTAGGTACTGTTTATTTGGTGTTCCTTTATTTTCTAGCCAATTTTGGCTATTTTTCACTGCTTAAAAACCATAAAAAGTTAAAAACACCTAAAAATCCATAAAAATTCTAGTAAATAATCTAAAAACCCAAAAACAATAATTTTGGTAATCAAATTTTCCTTGTTTTATCTAGTTTACAGGAAAAATACCTCCAGACCCTTTTGAGGTCCTTAGATATTTTATCTAGGGCTTTTGGGTCTGGCTGGACAGTACCTTGCATCTTTGCCACTGTTCGATTTTTAGAAAATAAAATATACATCAGAAAATTATCAAAAATTAACCAAAAACACTAAAAAACATTAAAAACAGAAAAATATTTTTGTTTGAATTTTTGCTTGATTTTTGACACATTAAATAATTAGCCAAAGTGTTCTTGCTTTTGTGTTTCTTTCGTTTTCTTCACATATTAAAAATTCAAAAAAAATATAAAAATCATTAAAAAGCATTAAAAATATTTTGTCTTTTATTTGATTCCATTTTTACTACTTCGTAGGCCTTTGGCCAACCCGTGCTCCTCGAGTTTGACCCTGGGTGCTATACCAGGTTAAACTCATAGCTGGACCGCTATCTTCGTGCTTGATTGATTTTATTTGTTTCGAGTGGTCTGATATTTTTTCTTGATTGACTTAGCTGAGCGATCGAGGTCGCAACGACCTATCTAGATACCTTTACCTTAGTCGCTTGGCAGGCCATCAGAATGGCGCCGTTGCCGGGGAGCACGGCTTAGTAGTTCGTTTTATTTTCATTTTTCGTCTTTGTTTTCGCGGCTTTTCGCGGTTCTTCGGAGCTCGCGGCTTTTCGCGGTTTTTGTTTATAGTTTCTTTTTGTTTTATTCTGCTTTATTTTTATTTTCTTTTATTTTTATTTTTGATTGATTTTGTGTGATTATTTTATTTTGTATTTTTGCATATATACCCTCACTTTTAATTTTCATTTCTTTTTCCTTATTATTTGATTATTTTTGCTGGTCTGACCACTCATCTCTTTTTCTTGCGAGGGTCCAAGGACCGCGGAGGCGACTTTCGAGGAGCCGGTGCAGCCGAGGAACTTGGAGGCGGCTTCCTTCTTTACGAAGCCACAGGAGAGAGCGAGAGGGAGAGAGTTGAGTGGGTGAGGTTAGATTAGGTTTTTATTTTATTTTTTTTATTATTATTATTGTAATAATACAACGACTTGGACTGCTTGGACACTCTTGGACTTTCCTACCGTAGCGGGTCTGTTTCGCCGAGCACCGGTGTGCTCGGGGGACCCTTTAGGACCTTCGCGGTTTTTCGCGGCTTTTTCGCGGTTTTATTTTTCTTTTATTTCTGTCTTTTCCGGTTTTTCGCGGTTTTTGCTCGAGCCCCTAGACTTAGGATTTTCTGGTGAATGTGCCGTAATTAGTAGGATCCACACACCTAATTGCATATCTGTTCCTATAGATCGATAATTGGACCTGCTTAAAATCAATAATAAAAATAACCGATTCATTTGCCTCCGTAGCCTACGTGCCGCAGCCCGTCCTGTAAAGCGCTTACTCCTACCCCCGATTTGTCGGACAGAGGAGGGACGGGCCAAGACCGGACTCTTTGGCTTGGAGGTCGGTGACCGGTTAGACGGCTCTTCCCTAGACTTGCTCACCTAGGACTCGGCTTTACCGCTGCACCATATAGGTAGTTTTATTTCTGTCTTTACTTTTATGCGCGGATCATCTTGCATGTAGAGTGCTGGAGACAGGTACGCATTTCTGACTTTGCATGCATCATTGATTTATCGCGCATCGGCTTTTTCGTCTTCTCCCCCCTGTTTTGGACTTAATAATCAGGAGAACCGAAAAATTCATTAGGCCTTTTGTTTGCTTTGAAAAATATTAAAAAAGTGAAACCATAAAATTGGGACTGCTAAAATTATTGATCTAAAAACCGCTCACCCTAAAAACTTTGTCTTGGGGAGAGCAACCCCCTCATTGTTTGGTTTGGATGCGCGAGAGAGTGACCCGTACCCTAGGTAGAGCCCCCCGTTGCTAGTCCCGACTGATTACCGACTCTTCCGTGCGGGCCAGTCGGTTGGGTTAGCATCGGATATCCCAACAGGTCACGTAAGCGCTCTGATATTCTGTTTGTTCACCAAAATAAAATCGACAAGATAATTTGACCGAACTTTCACGGTCTTCAGCTCGCATTGCGTTGGTGAACCTGGGGTTTGTTTTCTGATCATAATTTTTCCAGATCTCATCCGCCTTACTCGCCAGATCAAGATGATGGGTAGACGGTCTCTTAGGCAGCCTCTGGCTGCACCGCTTTCGGGCGCGTCTACCTCCTCATCTAGGTTGGCTCGCGAGAGCTCAGACCCGCTCTTTGAGCCCGAGTACGACTCCACCCTGTTCCCCCTCGACCCCCTTTCTGATCTTCCTGAGAGACATGAGCCCGAGGAGAGATTGATACATTTGACAGCACATGAGTTGGGCTCGTTTGATTTTGCAGACGTCGACATGGCCGGAGCCGGCAGTTCAGACGATCACTCCCGTCAGCCAGAGCACTTTGTACTAGACCAGGGAGCGATCAACTCCACCCTGATCGCATCACTCGAGACAGTCCAGCAGCAGCTCCGCGATCAGGGGGCATTTATGATAGAGATGAGGCGAGAGTTGGAGAGGCACAGAGCAGAGAGAGACCAGCAGAGCGAGCCCGAGGAGATACCGGATGCAGAGGCACGAGCCGCAGCAGCAGCAGCCGCAGCCGCCGCCGCCGCAGCGGCAGCAGCCGCTGGAGGAGGAGGACCACCTAGACCGATGCGGGAGTTGCACAACCCCGGATCTACACTGATGCACCATTGGGTGGTGGTACCTGCTATCGTGGGGGACTTCAAGTTCCCCCCGAACACCCTGTAGATGCTCCCTCGTTTTCACGGACTCGCCACTGAGGAGCCCCACCTCCACCTCCAGGAGTTCTTGATGATTTGCAGCACTGTCCACGATTTCCACGTGGATCAGGACACGATCCGGATGATAGCCTTCCCGTTTTCACTGGCAGATAGAGCAGCCACCTGGCTGAAGCATCTTGGGAGGTTTGTCTATACCTGGGAGCAGCTCTGCACCGAGTACTTGAACAAGTACTATCCACTCGGGCGGACGAATGCAGCGAGGGCCCTGATCAGCAACTTCTCCATGTTCCCCAACGAGCAGTTCCACGAGGCATGGGAGAGGTTTCGAGAGCTCTTAGACTGATGCCCGCACCACGACATCTCCAAGCCGAACCTAGTTCAGAGCTTTTTCAGCGGGTTGACGCCAGAGCTACAGGGTCTGGTGAACGCTTCGTGCGGCGGGTCCTACTTTGCCAAGGACCATGACCAGGTCTGGGCCATCTATGAGGAGATGGCTGAGAACTATATGGTAATGTCTCAGACCAGGTTGTATACTCAAAAGACCCAGCCACATCAGCCAGGACCCGTGCAGTACCAGCGGATAGCACGGTAGATGCAGGTCCATCCAGTTCGTCCGCAGCCTCAGCAGCACAGGCAGAATCGTCAGCTGCGGACATGGGCATTATCAGCGAGAAGCTGGACCGCATGGAGCTGATAGAGAAGAAGCAGTGCTAGAGTATCACGCAGATGGAGCAGATGGCACAGGTTCTGAGCGACATGAAGACACAGCTCATGTGTCTCCAGGAGGCACAGACGGCTTCTCAGCCCCGTCTTCAGTCGCGAGGCGACGCCGGTAGCAGCAGCAGCTCGTCCCAGCGCTCCAGCACTCACGTGCAGCCTAGACAGGTTCACCTTGTACAGGCGGAGCCGTACTAGCAGCCGCAGCCCACCTACCAGTCCCCACCATCTCCAGAGATGCAGATGGTGGTCTACCAGCCGGACCAGCCTCTGGCAGTACTCCCGCCAGCCCCCTACGATGCCGAGCCGTTGATGGATGTCAACGAGATTTGGTACGACCGCCCCCAGCCTGGGATCTGACGAGACCATCCCGGATTCAGGTGGGGGAGTGGTGGTGCCCAGCCCCAGCAGCAGCCGTCAGGATAGGGAGGGCAGTACTCCCAGCAGAGAGACCAGCACCAGCGGCAGCAGCAGCCCCCAGCATATCAGCAGCACCAGCCATCATCCTTCGGTCCTCGTCCCTATCAGCAGCAGGGACAGTCATGGAGACGTGAGCAGCAGGCTCACCCAGTTCAGCAACAGCACCCTTCCTCATACCCCTCTTACCAGCACTAGCAGCAGCAGTTCCAGCAGCCTCACCCACAGAGAGGCCACCCGTCGGGCTCCCACGAGAGCCCCGCTTTGGATGACATCGCCCGCCTCCTCACGGACCAGCAGGCCACATTCCGACGGGAGATGGACGAGTTCCGCCAGGAGATGCGGGACTTGGTGAGAGGGAAGGCCGCCATTCCAGCCCAGATTGAGCCGAACCCGAACAACCTCAAGAGGAAATCTGAGCAGGTAGTACATACTGAGTTTGCCACTCCTAGTGACCCATTTGATGATACATCTTCGGATCTATTTGATGCTGATTTTGTCACACTTAGGAGCGGTAGGACCCCAGTAGGCGGCGGCGCCTCATCTGAGCTTCATCACGAGGACACTTCAGAGGTGCCACATGAGGAGGAGGAGAGCGGTACTGAGGCCGCTCCAGATGATGACGGTGGCACTGAAGCCACCAAGGATGCTGATCCCACCGGCGGTACTGAGGCCGCCGCTTCACCAGATCTAGGAGGTGGTACTGACGCCACCAGTTCAGCCGAGCCAGCCCGCGGTACTGATGCCGCAAGATGTCTACCAGCAGCAGCAGCACAGCCAGCCCACGGTGGTACTGAGGCCACCGGTGTTAGTATAGAAAGAGATGTTGTTTTTCCTCGTCGTGTTGTATCTCAGGACTTTGGTGTAAATAAAGGAAAAGGTTTAGTTTCTTCTGGTCCCACTGTGGTGCATGATGTATGTGTGGATCCAGTCATCGAACCGTCTAGGCCTTTTTCTAGTCCTTCATCTGCGAAGGACCCTGTGATCCCCTTCCCTAGAGCCCTTCAGATGGGGAAGGGGAAGAAAAATGATCCAAAAAAGAGAGAGCTTGAGGAGTTCAGCCAGAGCATGATTGATCGATTCCACATCCAGCTGACCCTCCAGGAGGCTTTGCAGCACATCCCCCTTCTCCAGCGATCTTTGAGAGAGAGGACTACAGTCAGGAGGAGGAGGAGGAACCACACTTCAGAGATACATGTGCTGACGAAAGCCACGTGTTTCGCGATCCAGAACTGACTGCCAGCCAAGAGGCCAGATTCAGGGGCCCCGTATGTCAGATGCCAGATTAGTGAGCAGAGGTTCGACCGTACTCTTTTAGATAGCGGATCGTCGATCAACCTTCTTCCGGCAGCCCTTCTCGACCGCTTCGAGTTGGGCACTCTTCGACAGAGCAGGACAATCCTTCAGTTCGCTGATCGATCTGTCAAGAGGTCGAAGGGGTTATTACGAGACGTTATCGTCACGATTCAGGGCCTGAAATTCCCCGTGGACTTCGTAGTGTTGGACATGGAGATCCCTGAGTCAGTGGCCGATACCCCCATCATCCTTGGTCGTCCGTTCTTGGCCACAGCCAAGGCGGTGACTGATCATGATAGCGGGAAGGTGTACTTTCGCGTCGAGGGCGAGAGTATACAAATAGAGACGGTCGAGGACTACAGAGCTAGATTCAGAGCCAGCTCAGATGCGAGTACAGACTCAGAGCAGCTGACAGACGCAGAGCCAGACATCCACCAGGACTGTGATTTTGTGATCACAAATGATGAGGCAGCTTGGGCAGATCTTGAGACACAGACCATCCTCTCACTTTCAGATACAACTGATGCCGAGATGATAGCAGAGGAGAGTCTGGAGAGCACAGCCTTGGACCAGGATACCATAGAGGCAGCAGAGCCGGTCCTTGATCGCAGCACGATGTTTAGTGATGGTGGTGCTGAGGCCACCTTGTTTTCCGGTGGTACTGATGCCACCGCGGTTGATACAGATCCCTCGGATTCAGAGTCTGATTGGGTTGATTGTGATGATCAGATGCCAGACCTGATTCCACCTGAGCCTACAGATGAGGAGGAGGTAGATGCAGAGCAGACCAGAGACAGTGCAGTTGAGCAGCCTTCTCCTGATCCAGTTTGCGAGAGTACGCTTTCACTTTCCCAGGCAGATTTGGCAGACTTAGCAGCTTTCACTCAGTTTCTTCCGCAGCCAGATTTGCCATCACCCAGCATTCCAGAGCTGAAGCCGCTCCCTACTTCGCTGAAGTATCGATTCCTTGCGGGCGAGCCAGAGATGTACCCAGTCATCATCTCCGCTGAGTTGACTGGAGAGCAGGAATCCCGTTTGATGGGGGTTCTTGAAAAGAACCGCAAGGCGATCGGATGGAGCGTAGCAGATCTCCATGGGATTAGTCCATCGGTGTGCTCCCACCATATCTATCTCGAGGAAGGGGCGAAGCCGTCGCGTGAGTTCCAGCGGCGACTGAACCCCAACCTGAGAGAGGTTGTGATGAAGGAAATATCAAAATGGTGGGGTGCAGGTTTTATTTATCCCATTTCCGACTCCAAGTGGGTCAACCCCTTGCATGTGGTGCCTAAGAAGACGGGCATCACGACTGTGATCAGTGAGTCGGGAGAGGAGATCGCTACACGGGTACCCACCTCTTGGAGGGTTTGTGTTGACTACAGGAGACTCAACCAAGCCACCAAGAAGGACCATTTCCCCTGCCTTTTATTGACCAGATCATTGAGAGACTGGCAGGGAAGAGCCATTATTGCTTCCTGGATGGGTACTCGGGCTACAACCAAGTGGCCATCGCTCCTGAGGATCAGGAGAAGACCACCTTTACCTGTCCCTTCGGCACATATGCTTTTCGACGCATGCCATTTGGGCTATGCAATGCCCCAGCGACTTTTCAGAGGTGCATGCTGTCGATCTTTTCAGACATGGTAGGGGAGTGTTTGGAGGTCTTCATGGATGATTTCTCGATCTACGGTGACAGATTTGATTCTTGTCTTGACTGCCTAGATCGAGTACTCCAGCGATGTATTGAGTATCACTTGGTGCTATCTTGGGAGAAGAGTCACTTTATGGTGACTCAAGGGATGGTGCTTGGCCATATCATCTCCGACAGGGGCATGGAGGTTGATCCGGCTAAGGTTGATGTCATTAGGAAACTCACACCGCCGTCCAATCTGAGGCAGCTACGGTCATTCCTGGGGCACGTTGGATTTTATAGGCGGTTCATTCAGGATTTCAGCAGGATTGCCCGACCGTTGACTGACCTTTTGACGAAAGACACCGAGTTCCTTGTCGATGACAAGTGTCTTTCGTCGTTCGCGACTCTTCAGCAGTGTGTCATTGAGGCTCCTGTCATCCAGCCGCCTGATTGGTCTCTCCCATTCGAGATCATGACGGATGCCTCCGATTTTGCCGTGGGGGCAGTGCTGGGACAGAGGAGGGATGGAGTTCCATTTGCCATACACTATGCTAGCCGCACATTGGATTCCGCCCAGCGGAATTGTACAGTCACAAAGAAGGAGATGCTAGCAGTAGTGTTTGCCCTGGATAAGTTCAGATCGTATATCATCGGATCTAGAGTGACTTTGTTTACAGATCATACCGCCATCAGGTACCTCATGGAAAAGAAGGATGCCAAGGCCAGACTGACTAGATGGATCCTTCTACTCCAGGAGTTCGACATTGAGATCAAGGATAAGCCTGGAGTCAAGAATGTGGTGGCGGATCATCTCTCCCGACTAGAGCAGCCTGAGGATTCTGAGCAGATTGACCCTATTAGAGATACCTTCCCAGATGAGGCGATCCTTGCTATCGCCTCACTCCCATGGTATGCCGATATTGTGAACTTTCTCGTTGTTGGGAAAGTCCCACAAGATTAGCCCAGGCAGAGGCTTGAGACCTTCCTAGCGAAGGCCAAGTCTTACCATTGGGAGGATCCCATCCTTTACCACGAAGGAGGGGATAGCGTCTGGCGTCGGTGTATTCCTCAGGAGGAACACCATAGCGTCCTCACTTACTGCCACAAGCTTGAGGCAGGAGGACATCATTCTGGGAGGAGCACAGAAAGTGCTCCAATCCGGCTTGTGGTGGCCTACCCTCTTCAAGGACTCAGATGAGTTCGTGAAGAGGTGTACTGACTGTCAGAGGATGGGCACTTGTGGACAGCGTGATATGATGCCGATGCAGCCCATTCACTTCTGTGAGGTTTTTGACGCATGGGGCATCGATTTCATGGGTCCATTCCCTAAAAGTCAGGGATTTGAGTACATTCTGTTGGCCGTAGACTATGTGAGTCGTTGGGTGGAGGCTATCCCCGCCCGGGCCGCTGATGTGAGGACAGTTTGCAGATTTTTGAGGAAGCACATCATCACGCGGTTCGGGGTTCCACGAGTTCTGATTTCTGATGGGGGATCTCACTTCATCAACGACCAGGTAAAGGCACTTGCTAGTGAGTTCGGCATAGATCATCGTGTTGCTACACCGTACCATCCACAGACGAATGGTCTAGCCGAAGTGTCGAATAGGGAGATCAAGACTATTCTGCAGAAAGTCGTCCGCCCTGACCGAAAGGATTGGTCGCAGCTTTTGGATTCGGTCTTGTGGGCATATAGGACGTCTTTCAAGACACCTTTGGGCACATCTCCCTTTCGCCTCGTGTATGGCAAGCCATGCCATTTACCTGTTGAGCTGAGGCACAAGTCACTTTGGGCAGTTACAGACATTATCATGGATCCAGATGGTATGGGAGACCAGAGGAGGGCAGAGCTAGCTGCCCTGGAGGAGCTTAGAGATGCAGCTTTCTCAAGCAGCCTACATTATAAGGAGAAAGTCAAGGAGTGGCATGATTCTCATATCAGCCACAAACATTTTGAGATTGGACAGAAAGTATGGCTGTTTGATGCGAGGCTTAGATTATTTCCAGGGAAGCTACAGAGCAAATGAAAAGGACCTTATCTGGTTCGAAAGGTACACGACAATGGTAGCATCGACATATCCGAGTTGTCTTCTGAGAGTACCTTTCGAGTGAACGGCCAGCGGCTCAGGCCATTTCTAGATCATGAGCCGCGAGTCGTTGATATTGCCCCTATTCATTTTGCGTGAGATGTGGTCTTTGACTCACATCTAATGCATCTCACGCCTGAGTTTCACTGATCTTCCGCTGTATATAGATCCAGATGTCCATATCACCACATTCCTTAGTCCCACATCCCCTTCCCCATCTTGTGATTATGCTATACTTAGGGTGCACTTTACCCTAAGTATAGGGGGGATGTGAGACCTTTTGGGTATTTCTTTTGTTTCTGTCTACCCCTGTTTTGCTGCCTATACTTAGGGATACTTCACCCTAAGTATAGGGGGGTAGACCCTGTACATTCTGCACTCAGGTTTTCCCTTAGTATACAGCCTGCTATACTTTGGATTACTTGATCCTAAGTATAGGGGGGAGACCTGGGTCCCTCTTGACTTTTCATTTCTTTTTGTATAGCCCTTCTTTTCATTTCCCTATACCTAGCACGAGTTATGTCTTCTTCATCGCTCTTGACTCTGAGGACATCGTTCGAGCTAAGTATAGGGGGTGTGTATATATTTCATATATACTTTAGACATAACTCGTACTTTGTGTGAGTGTGTTAATAAATAAAATGGGCTGAAAACCACAAAAATTAAAAATTTTTTCATGTACATAATCTTCTTTTATTTGCACATACATAGCTAGTGTACAAATTATTTTTGTAAAAATGATTTCAAAAATCTTTTGTGTAAAGCTTGTGTAAATATTTTCTTATCAAAATTATGTATATAGTACAAAATTTTTTCCAAAATGTTTTTGAAAATCAAAAGTTTGCAAAAATCTTGTGTAAATGTGTGTAAATATCTTTTTGCAAAACTTGCACTTCATGCATCATCCATTCATGATTTCAAAACATTTTTCAAAAATTTTGCATGTTTGTAAAATGTGTGTAAATAAGCATCTTTTTGTACATATGTATATAGTTTTTCTGGATGATAGTTGACATTTAAACTAGCCTGGAATCAAATTGAGAAATGGAGCTTGATTAAGATCTTAATCCACTTAATCTCTAAGAGGAACCTTATAAGGCTTAGGTTTAAGGCTTTTCAGGTCCATGGTGACTTAATTCTTTGAGTCCACTAGGCTATGATCACATGTCATCTCAATGAGCCTAAGTAGAGCATTTAACAACAACACATGACTCATATAGATTATGGCTTTACTTGGACACCAGCACTATGCACCGAGCTCTCTACGGATGAGGTGGTGAGGAGGCAGTCTTCCTTGGCTTGGGGTAGCATATGAGGGTAGTACTTCTAGGCGGAACCTCTCTTCTTCTTATAGTGAAGGAAGTGCGTCTCAACTTGGTCTGGTTGCCATGAGGTCTAACGACGGGAGTTGTGGGTTGCAATAAAGCTTCAAAAGAGGGATAGTCTACTGGCTCAAGAGGAAAAACTCCTTGTATATATGCTGCACATGTATATATTGTATAGATGCACTCAAAAAAAAAGTGCAAAAAGAAAAGAACTCCAAAAAAGTGGTGGGTCTGAGAGAAAATGATAATCCCACCGGAGTAATAAGTGCAATAAGCAAAGCTTGGTTTCATGATCCACCTGTTGTAGCTTGCAGCAGGGAGACTTGGCTACACTGGTCAAGCTCCCAAGGGTACTTGGCTACACTGGCCTTGACCCATTCTCTTCTTCCCCCTCTTCTTGAGCCGGTTGAACTTGAACTTAGAAGGGAATACCCCGCTCCTCGAGGAAAGAGTGGCCAGATTGAGGTCATGGAGTTACCTTGTTGAGGAGGGTTGTCAAGTTGCCATTTCTGAGGTGGAGAGCTTAGACTTCACATTCACAGGACAAGGAAAGATTCATGGTCTTTAGGGTTTGTGATTGATGACTTGTTCTGATCTGGAGCATTGAGGAGTCTTGGTTATAGATTAGTGGAACTTAGAGGCTGTTAGGTTTTAAGCTTAAGTCTAAATAAGGTTCCGACACATTAATAATCCGAAGATCTGATTGAGCTCCATACCTCAATTTAATAAAGGACAGGTTTAATAATCAACCTTGATCCATGTACATCCTCTTTTTCTTTTTCTTTCTTTCTTTTTCACTTCTTTTTCAAATAAGTGTTTGCTAAGGGACTAGCAAAGTTAAGTATAGGGGGGTGATGAATACCCATTCATCACTCTTTATTCTTATATTTTAGCTACAAAAACCTTATGCAAATGCATGTAGATATGTGTAAATAGGAATAATTAGCAAAAGCATGCATTGTGTAAAAACCTATAATTAGAATGTTTTTGTGCAAAAATAAAAGAATAAAGATGAAAAAGAAAAAGAGGGAAATATTTAGAATAAATATTGAGCAACCTAACCCAAGGGAGGGCTCAGCATGGGCCTGACCGCATAAAAGCCAAAGTAGAGGGAGATAGGGGCTCATGTGTAAATATTGGTGTAAATAAATAAGATTATATTTTCCTCACCCAAAAATATGCTTGTACATACTTGTATATATTTAGAAAATATTAAAACAAAATAAAAATTTGAAAATAAAAAAAAGTTCAAAAATGCCCTTTCACCAGGTACATAAACCATACTCCTATATTTATTCAACCTTATAAATAAATAAAATTATTTTCTAAACTTTTTGTAAATATCCTATATTATATATTGTAAATAAATAAAATGAAAAGAATCAAAACAAAAATCAAATAAAAATTACAAAATTCAAAACATAAAGATACATTGTATATATATATATATCATGTATATAGATGTATATATCTACTTATTTTACCTATGTATATAAATAATAAAAATAAATAAAAATACCCTTTTATTCCTTATTTTATGTTGTAAATAAATAAAATATAAAATAGGAATAAAATTGTACAAAAATAATAATTAAAAATCAAAAATCAAAAGCCTACATATTGTATATATACCTATATATAGCTATATATTGTAAATACCTTATTTTTATTTCCAAAAATTAATTAAAAATCACCAAAAAATAGAAAAAAATAAAATAAAAATATTTCATGTTTTGGGTTTTTGCTGATTCGGCCCCTAGCTATGTGTAATTGTCACTTCTTAATTCAGCCACGTGGCATTCAGCCATTGGCCCTGGGGATGTTGACCGCCCGGTCAACTGACCCCCCCCAGGACCACTCTTCACGGGTTCGAGCACCGGACTCTTTTCTCGGATTTATACCTGCTCGACCCGATTGCCTAACACCTAAACCCCGGCTCCGTTTGACACCTCCCACATCCGACACCCTCGTCGGGCATCGAACTCGGGGTCCGCGCGCCACCGTGACCCTACCCGAGCCGTTCTTTTCGGATCCCCCCAACCTACTTAAGCGAGCTCCGCCACCAAATTCTTCCATCTTTGGCTCTCCATTCTTTGTCCCGTGACCTCCACAGCTACCCCCGAGGTGACAGCTCCAGGCTGGCCGTGTCGCAGCGAGGAGAGAGTGGGTGGACCACTGATCCGGCGAGTAGCTCCGCCGTAGCTCCGCCATTGGTGCGAGCTCTGAGCCTCGGGCCCAGACGACCCTCGAGGCTACGACCGGGAGCTTCCCCAGCTCCAGCCCAGTCTACTCCACCACCCAGGTAATCCCGTAGCTCCACGTTTCCGTTCAATTTCCATTTTGCCCCAAATCGCACCGCCGCCGTGTTTCGTCGATTCCGACCACCTCACGCAACCATTCGATCATCGGAGTCCATCATCACCTCCGCCTTCCCTCCGCGCACATTCTCCATACCCCCATCCAACCCAGCTCGCACAGGAGCTGGGGTTCGAGCTCTTCCGTCCATCGCTTCGTCGGAGCTCGCCCATCTCGCCCCACCGGTCACCTCCACGACGCCTAACCGGGTCGAGGCACTTTGCCCTCGACCCGCGAGTTTCATGGTTCCCTTTGCAGGTCAATACGAGCCCATCTGAGGGCTTGAGTCATCCGGGCCAGGAGCTTCTCCTCCGCCGACCTCGCCGGACCCCTCCAGGGCTCGGCTGGGTCATCGGAGCCTACCATCAGCCGCGGAGCACCATTGCGGAGCTTCTCCGATCTCCAGAAGCGGTAGACGAGGACCACCGCGTGCACAGAGGGCCGGCGCAAGTCGCCGGCGACTAGTTCTTCCAGGATCCTCGCCGACCGTCAGATTGACCTCGGCGCTCTAGGTTATATCGTGTACATCCATCCACGGAGCTGCAGTCACCGTCCGATCATCCCGAGGGTCGATCTTGACCATCCGAGCAGAGAGAGAGGCACCAGCTACCCGAGTTCGTCAGATCTGCCACGTGCCTCTTCCTCAGCCGTCGATCCGGCCAGCGTTCGAAAGATCAAAGGCGCCTTCGTCCTCAGCCGTCAGATTCGCCACGCATCCCACATCTGGCCCTCGACGTAAATAAGGGGTAAATTGTCTTAGGCCCCCTTTTCTTTTATGCTTTTAGTTTCAGTCCTGTAAATATTTAATTCCGTAGTTTAGTTTGAGGTTAATTTGCACAATGGACCGTGAGCTTTAGTTTATTTGCACTTATACCCCTGCCTGTGTGAGCCACGTGCTTCGTCACGTGTTTTATTGGTGTATTTGCAACCTTAGCCCCTGTTGTTCTGGATGTTTATGAATGAATGAAATCTTTTTAGTATTTGCATCTATGCCCCTGTGAACGTTTTAATTTCGCATGTGCGTCTATTTGTGGGTAATTTGCAGCATAGCCCCCTGGACATTTGGTACGAGTTACCAATAGGTCCTCGGGACTTGTTTTCTTCACAGATAGGTCTCTGAGTGCCCCAGGCACGCGCCGCGCACGTGACTTGCTGGGTTAATTGCACGTGGACCCCCAGAACTTAGGGCATTTGCACTTCAGTCCCTGTGCACAGTGCCCTCTTGTGATTTTTGAATAAAATATCAAATCACCTCCAAATTCGATGAAAATTTGATACATGGCTCCTGCCATGTTGTAGGATTTTTGAGAATTTTTGAGGACATTTTTGAGTTTATTTGTTATTTTTAAAAATTCAAAAACCATTATTTCAGCTACTGCCTAGAGTTAAAAATCCCAAAAAAAATATAAAAACCCCTAAAAATTCTATAAAAATTGGGTACTGTTTATTTGGTGTTCCTTTATTTTCTAGACAATTTTGGCTATTTTTCACTGCTTAAAAACCATAAAAACTTAAAAACACCTAAAAATCCATAAAATATCTAGTAAATAATCTAAAAACCCAAAAACAATAATTTTGGTACTCAAATTTTCCTTGTTTTATCTAGTTTACAGGAAAAATACCTCCAGACCCTTTTGAGGTCCTTAGATATTTTATCTAGGGCTTTTGGGTCTGGCTGGACAGTACCTTGCATCTTTGCCACTGTTCGATTTTTAGAAAATAAAATATACATCAGAAAATTATCAAAAATTAACCAAAAACACTAAAAAACATTAAAAACAGAAAAATATTTTTGTTTGAATTTTTGCTTGATTTTTGACACATTAAATAATTAGCCAAAGTGTGCTTGCTTTTGTGTTTCTTTCGTTTTCTTCACATATTAAAAATCCAAAAAAATATAAAAATCATTAAAAAGCATTAAAAATATTTTGTCTTTTATTTGATTCCATTTTTACTACTTCGTAGGCCTTTGGCCAACCCGTGCTCCTCGAGTTCGACCCTGGGTGCTATACCAGGTTAAACTCATAGTTGGACCGCTATCTTCGTGCTTGATTGATTTTATTTGTTTCGAGTGGTCTGATATTTTTTCTTGATTGACTTAGCTGAGCGATCGAGGTCGCAACAACCTATCTAGATACCTTTACCTTAGTCGCTTGGCAGGTCATCAGTAGGCTTTTAATTTTTGATTTTTAATTGTTATTTTTATACAATTTTATCCCCATTTTATATTTTATTTATTTTCATTATAAAATAAGGAATACAAAGATATTTTTATCTTATTTTAATTATTTATTTACATAGGTAAAATAAATACATATATACATTTATATACATGGTATATGTACAATATATTTTTGTGTTTTTAATTTTGCTATTTTTATTTTGTTTTGGTTTTTAATTGTTTTTATTTTATTTATTTACATTATAGAATATAGTTTATTTACAAAAATTATAAAAGTTAATTTTATTTATTTACAAGACTAAATAAATATGTATGTGAGTCTATGTACAAGGTGACTATACAAGAGGTGTTTTTGTTTTCTTTTTAATTTTTAAATTTCTCTTTTGATTTTATATTTACAAATATTTACAAGCCTATTTTTGTGAGGAAAATACTTTTATTTATTTACATAAATATTTACACATGAGCCCCTATCTCCCTCTACTTTGGCTTTTATGCGGTCAGGCCCATGCTGAGCCCTCCCTTGGGTTAGGTTGCTCAATATTTATTCTAAATATTTCCCTCTTTTTCTTTTTAATCTTTATTCTTTTATTTTTGCACAAAAACATGCTAATTATAGGTTTTTACACAATGCATGCTTTTGGTAATTATTTCTATTTACACATATCTACATGCATTTGCAAAGGTTTTTGTAGCTAAAATATAAGAATAAAGAGTGATGAATGAGTATTCATCACCCCCCTATACTTAACTTTGCTAGTCCCTTAGCAAACACTTATTTGAAAAAGAAGTGAAAAAGAAAGAAAGAAAAAGAAAAAGAGGATGTACATGGATCAAGGTTGATTATTAAACTTGCCTTCATTAAATTGGGGTATGGAGCTCGATCAGATCTTTGGATTACTAATGTGTCGGAACCTTATTTGGACTTAAGTCTAAAACTCAACAGCCTCTAAGTTACACTAATCTATAATCAAGACTCCTCAATGCTCCAGATCAGAACAAGTCATCAATCACAAACCCTGAAGACCATGAATCTTTTCTTGTCCTGTGAATGTGAAGTCTAAGCTCTCCACCTCAAAAATGGCAACTTGACAACCCTTCCCAACAAGGTAACTCTATGACCTCAATCTGGCCACTCTTTCCTCGAGGAGCGGGGTATTCCCTTCTAAGTTCAAGTTCAACCGGCTCAAGAAGAGGAGGAAGAAGAGAATGGGTCAAGGCCAGTGTAGCCAAGTACCCTTGGGAGCTTGACCAGTGTAGCCAAGTCTCCCTGCTGCAAGCTACAACAGGTGAATCATGAAATCAAGCTTTGCTTATTGCACTCTATGTACATACTCCGGTGGGATTATCATTTTCTATCAGACCCACCACTTTTTTTGGAGTTATTTTCTGTTTGCACATTTTTTTTCGAGTGCATCTGTACAACATATACATGTGCAACATATATACAAGGAGTTTTTCCTCTTGAGCCAGTAGACTATCCCTCTTTTGAATCTTTATTGCAACCCACAACTCCCGTCGTTAGATCTCATGGCAACCAGACCAAGTTGAGACGCACTTCCTTCACTAAAAGAAGAAGAGAGGTTCCGCCTAGAAGTACTACCCTCATATGCTACCCCAAGTCAAGGAAGACTGCCTCCTCACCACCTCATCCGCAGAGAGCTCGGTGCATAGTGCTGGTGTCCAAGTAAAGCCATAATCTATATGAGTCATGTGTTGTTGTTAAGTGCTCTACTTAGGCTCATTGAGATGATATGTGATCATAGCCTAGTGGACTCAAAGAATTAAGTCACCATGGACCTGAAAAGCCTTAAACCTAAGCCCTATAAGGTTCCTCTTAGAAGTTAGGTGGATTAAGATCTTAATCAAGCTCCATTTCTCAATTTGATTCCAGGCTAGTTTAAATGTCAACTATCATCCAGAAAAACTATATACATATGTGATGAATACTCATTCATAACTCTTTATTCTTATATTTTAGCTACAAAAACCTTTGCAAATGCATGTAGATATATGTAAATACAAATAATTACCAAAAGCATGCATTGTGTAAAAACCTATAATTAGCATGTTTTTGTGCAAAAATAAAAGAATAAAGATTAAAAAGAAAAAGAGGGAAATATTTAGAATAAATATTGAGCAACCTAACCCAAGGGAGGGCTCAGCATGGGCCTGACCGCATAAAAGCCAAAGTAGAGGGAGATAGGGGCTCATGTGTAAATATCTATGTAAATAAAATAAAGGTATTTTCCTCACTAAAAATATGCTTGTAAATCCTTGTACATATTTATAAGTATAAAAACAAAAGAAAAAGATAAAAATCAAAAAGATTAAAAACACCAATTTCATCATGTACATGAACCACTCTTATATATTTATTTAACCTTGTAAATAAGTAAAATTACTTTCCAAAATTTTTGTAAATATTCTATGTTTTATAATGTAAATAAATAAAATGAAAACAATCAAAACAAAAATCAAATAAAAATAACAAAATTAAAATACAAAAACATATTGTACATATACCATGTATATAAATATATATATGTATTTATTTGACCTATGTAAATAAATAATTAAAATAAAATAAAAATATCTTTTTATTCCTTATTTTACAATGAAAATAAATAAAATATAAAATCGGGATAAAATTGTATAAAAATAACAATTAAAAATCAAAAATTAAAAGCCTACATATTGTATATATACCTATATCTAAACATACTATGTATATACCTTATTTTTATTTCCAAAAATTAATTAAAAATCACTAAAAGATAGAAAAAAATAAAAGAAAAATATTTTGTGTTTGGAGTTTTTGCTAAATCGGCCCCTAGCTACCCTTAATTTGCACTTGAAGATCCAGCCACGTGGCCTGTTTCTATTGGGTCCTGGGGATGTTAACCGCCCGGTCAACTACCCCCCCCCCAGGACCACCTCCCGCGGATCTGGGTCGTGGACCCGATTTCTCAAATTTTTACCCGCTCGACCCGATCATCATTCCACCTAACCTCGGGTCCTAATCCACCATTGTGCATCCCTGATCCACGCCCGGGGTGGGTTATGGGGATCCGTGCTCCGACAAGCACGCCCGGACCTCTCTTAGCCGGACCCCTAGCCATATATAGTCGTTGCTCCGCCACCTCATTTCCCCATCTTTTGCCAGTTGTTTCCTCCTGTGAGCTCCAGAGAGTGCGTGAGAGTGACAGCTCGCGTCTGAGCCTGTTGAAGCGAGGAGAGGAGGCGAGTCCATCGATCCGGCGAGCTACGCCGCCGTCGCTCCGCCATCAGCTGGAGCTTGAGCCTCGGAGGGAGACGCTCCTCGAGGCGGCGACCCGGAGCTTCCCTAGCTCCTCCCCAGTCTCTCCGACCACCCAAGTAACCTTGTTGGTCCTTATCTTTCGTTGATTTTCATTTACCCCTAAATCGTGCCGCCGCCGTCTATCTTTGATTCCGACCACTCCATCACCCCTTTCGATCATCGGAATCGGCCATCGTATCCGCCTCTCTCCGACGCACCTTCTTCACCCATCCACTCAACCCAGCTTGCACAGGAGCTGGGAGTCGAGCTCCTCCGTCTACCCCCTTCGCCGGAGCTCGCCATTCCGACCCACAGTTCACCGTCGCTACGCCTAACCGGGTCGAGGCAATTTGCCCTCGACCCGCGAGTCTCTTGGTGGTCTTTGTAGGTGCTACCAAGCCCATCTGAGGGCTTTGGTCATTCAGGCCAGGAGACCCAGCTCCGCTGACCTCGCCCGAGCTCCTCGGAGCTCGGCTCGATCATCGGAGCCCACCACCAGACGCGGGAGCACTCCACGACTCTTCTCCGACCTTCAGAGTGCCCCCAGGAGGAGCCTAGCGCACACCCGAGCCCGGCGAGTCTCGCCGGGGACCTGTTCTTCCAGCATCCTCCATCGCCGTTCGATCGGCCTCCTGCTCCAGATTACATCGTGGTCGTTCGCTTGTGGAGCTGCAGAGAGCGTCAGATCAGAGGAGGTCTGATCCCAGCCGTCAGATCTACACGTGGCTCGGCCCCGACCGTTGGATCAGCCCGAGAACCCCAGCGCTGGAGTGCCACCTGATCCAGACCGTCAGATCCAACGCGTGGCAACCATCCAGCGGTGCACCTTAATAAAGGGTAATTTACCCTTAGGCCCTGTCTTTTTTTTATTTCATTTTAGTCCTGTAAATATTGACGTTAGTTGTTTAGTTTTAGGTTTATTTGCATAGAGGACCCCGTACTTTATTTTCCTTGCATTTATACCCCTGTGCGTTGTATGCCACGTGCTTCGTCACGTGTTTGTCTGGTTTATTTGCAATAGATGCCCCTGTAGTTCTGGTTGTTCTTGAATGAATGAAAGTTTTTATCTATTTGCATTTATACCCCTGTGCGTGATATATTTCAACATGTGCGTAATATGTTGGGTATTTTGCGAATAGTCCCCTGGACTTTTGGTACCTGTTACCAATAAGTCCTTGAGACTTATTTTTATTACATTTGGGTCCCTGAGTGCCCCAGGCACGTGCGTGGCACGTGTTTAGCTAGGAAAATTGCACCAGACCCCCCAGGCTATTGGGTATTTGCACTTTGGTCCCTGTGCACTGTACCCTTTTCTTATTTTTGAATAAAATAGCAAATTACCTCCAAATCCAACGAAAATTGGACACATGGCTCCTGCCATGGTGTAAAATTTTTGTGGATTTTTGAGGACATTTTTGATTTCGTTTGATATTTTTAAAAATTCAAAAACCTTTAATTTTGCTACTGTCTAACTTGAAAAATCACAAAAAAATATTAAAACTCATTTAAAAAATCTACAAAAATTGTCTACTGTTTGCCTTGCTTAGTTTGATTTTCTAGCCAATTTTGGCTATTGTTCATTACTGAAAACCCCTAACAATTGAAAAACACTTAAAAATTATAAAAATTCTAATAATTAAACCAAAAACCCAAAAATAATAAAATTGGTGCCTAAATTTTCCTTGTTTTATTCTCTTTACAAGAAAATTACCTCCCGACTATTTTAGGGCTTTTAGATATTTTATCTAGGCCTATTTAGCTCGGCTGGACAGTACCATTTATTTCAGTCGCTTTTTGATTTTTAGAAAATTGAATAAACATCAGAAAATTCTCAAAAATTCACCAAAAACATTAAAAATTATAAAATACACAAAAATATTTTTGTTTGCATTTTTGGTTGATTTTTAGTGCTTTAAATAAATTGTTGAAGTGTGTGTTTCTTTGTTTTTCTTATTTTCTTTATACATTAAAAAATCAAAAAAATATAAAACAAATTAAAAACCACTAAAAATATTTTCTTGTTTTATTTTATTTCTTTTTACTACTTCGTAGGCCGAGAGGCCAACTCGTGCTCCTTGAGTTCGACCCTGGTCGCTATACCAGGTTAATCCAACAGCAGGACCGCTATTTCGTGTTTTCTCTGTTTTATCTCTATTAGTGGCTCAATTTTTCTTGATTGACATAGTCTGATCGCTTGGGTCGCAACGACCTATTTAGTACCTTATACCCGAGTGCTCGGACCTGTCTTTCAATATGTACAAAAGATGCTTATTTACACAAATTTTACAATCATGCAAAATTTTTGAAAAATGTTTTGAAATCATGAATGGATGATGCATGAAGTGCAAGTTTTTGCAAAAAGATATTTACACGCATTTACACACGATTTTTGCAAACTTTTGATTTTCAAAACATTTTGGAAAAATTTTGTACTATATACACAATTTTGATACAAAAAATATTTACACAAACTTTACACAAAAGATTTTTGAAATCATTTTTACAAAAATACTTTGTACACTAGCTATTTATGTGCAAATAAAAGAATGTTTTTTGTACATGAAAATTTTTAATTTTTGTGATTTTTAGCCATTTTTATTTATTAACACACTCACACAAAGTACGAGTTATGGCTAAAGTATATATGAAATATATACACACCCCCTATACTTAGCTCGAACGATGTCCTCAGAGTCAAGAGCGATGAAGAAGACATAACTCGTGCTAGGTATAGGGAAGTGAAAAGAAAGGCTATATACAAAGACGAATGAATGAGAAAAGTCAAAAGAGGTCTCGGGTCTTCCCCCTATACTTAGGATCAAGCAATCCTAAGTATAGCAGGCTGTACACTAAGGGAAAAACCGAGTGGAGAATGTACAGGGTCTACCCCCCTATACTTAGGGTGAAATATCCCTAAGTATAGGCAGCAAAACAGGGGTAGGCAGAAACAAAAGAAATATCCAAAAGGTCTCACATCCCCCCTATACTTAGGGTAAAGTGCACCCTAAGTATAGCATAATCACCAGATGAAGAAAGGGATGTGGAACTAAAGAACGTAATGATATGGACATCTGGATCTATACAAGGCGGAGGAACAGTGAAACTCAGGCGTGAGATGCATTAGATGTGAGCCAAAGACCACATCTCACGCAAAATGAATAGGGGCAAGATCAGCGACCCGCGGCTCATGATCTAGAAATGGCTTGAGCCGCTGGCCGTTCACTCGAAAGGTACTCTCAGAAGACAACTCAGATATATCAATGCTACCGTTGTCGTGTACCTTTCTGACCAAGTAGGGTCCCTTCCATTTGCTCTGTAGCTTCCCTGGAAATAGACGTAGCCTCGCATCAGACAGCCATACTCTCTGTCCAATCTCAAAATGCTTGTGGCTGATATGAGAATCATGCCACTCCTTCACTTTCTCCTTATAATGTAGGTTGTTTGAGAATGTTGTATCTCTAAGCTCCTCCAGGGCAGCTAGCTCTGCCCTCCTCTGGTCTCCCATACCATCTGGATCCATAAGAATATCTGTAACTGCCCAAAGTGACTTGTGCCTCAGCTCAACAGGTAAATGGCACGGCTTGCCATATACGAGGCGAAAGGGAGATGTGCCCAATGGTGTCTTGAAAGACGTCCTATATGCCCACAAGACCGAGTCCAAAAGCTGTGACCAATCCTTTCGGTCAGGGCGGACGACTTTCTGCAATATAGTCTTGATCTCCCGATTCGACACCTCGGCTAGACCATTCGTCTGTGGATGGTAAGGTGTAGCAACACGATGGTCTATACCGAACTCGCTAGCAAGGGCCTTCACCTGGTTGTTGATGAAATGAGACCCCCATCAGAAATCAGAACTCGTGGAACCCCGAACCGCGTGATGATATGCTTCCTCAAAAATTTGCAAACTGTCCTCGCATCAGTGGCTCGGGCGGGGATAGCCTCAACCCAACGACTAACATAATCCACGGCCAACAGAATGTACTCAAATCCCTGACTCTTAGGGAATGGACCCATGAAATCGATGCCCCATGCGTCAAAAACCTCACAGAAGTGAATGGGCTGCATCGGCATCATATCACGCTGTCCACAAGTGCCCATCCTCTGACAGTCAGTACACCTCTTCACGAACTCATCTGAGTCCTTGAAGAGGGTAGGCCACCACAAGCCGGATTGGAGCACTTTCTGTGTCGTTCTCCTCCCAGAATGATGTCCTTCTGCCTCAAGCTTGTGGCAGTAAGTGAGGACGCTATGGTGTTCCTCCTGAGGAATACACCGACGCCAGACGCTATCCCCTCCTTCGTGGTAAAGGATGGGATCCTCCCAATGGTAGGACGTGGCCTTCGCAAGGAAGGTCTCAAGCCTCTGCCTGGGCCAATCTTGTGGGACTTTCCCAGCAACGAGAAAGTTCACAATATCGGCATACCACGGGAGTGAGGCGATAGCAAGGATCGCCTCATCCGGGAAGGTATCTCGAATGGGGTCAATCTGCTCAGACTCCTCAGGCTGCTCTAAACGGGAGAGATGATCCGCCACCACATTCTTGACTCCAGGCTTATCCTTGATCTCAATGTCGAACTCCTGGAGTAGAAGGATCCATCTAGTCAATCTGGCCTTGGCATCCTTCTTTGCCATGAGGTACCTGATGGCGGTGTGATCTGTGTACAAAGTCACTCTAGATCCAATGATATAAGATCGAAACTTATCTAGGGCGAACACTACGGCTAGCATCTCCTTCTCTGTGACCGTGTAATTCCGCTGGGCGGAATCCAATGTGCGGCTAGCGTAGTGAATGGCAAATGGAACTCCATCCCTCCTCTGTCCCAGCACTGCCCCTACGGCAAAATCGGAGGCATCCGTCATGATCTCGAATGGGATAGACCAATCAGGCGGCTGGAGGACAGGAGCCTCAATAACACACTGCTGGAGAGTCGCAAAGGACGAAAGACACTTGTCATCGACACGGAACTCGGTGTCTTTCATCAAGAGGTCGGTCAACGGCCGGGCAATCCTGCTGAAATCCTGAATAAATCTCCTATAAAAACCAACGTGCCCCAGGAATGACCGTAGCTGCCTCAGATTGGACGGCGGTGCGAGTTTCCTAATGACATCAACCTTGGCCGGATCAACCTCCATGCCCCTGTTGGAGATGATATGGCCAAGCACCATCCCTCGAGTCACCATGAAGTGACTCTTCTCCCAAGATAGAACCAAATGGTACTCAATACATCGCTGGAGTACTCGGTCTAGGCAGTCAAGATAGGAGTCGAATCCGTCGCCGTAGACCGAGAAATCGTCCATGAAGACCTCCAAACACTCCCCTACCATGTCCGAAAAAATCGACAGCATGCACCTCTGAAAAGTCGCAGGGGCATTGCATAGCCCAAATGGCATGCGTCGAAAGGCATATGTACCGAAAGGATAGGTAAAGGTGGTCTTCTCCTGATCCTCAGGAGCGATGGCCACCTGGTTGTAGCCCGAGTACCCATCCAGGAAGCAATAATGTCTCTTCCCTGCCAGTCTCTCAATGATCTGGTCAATAAAAGGCAGGGGGAAATGGTCCTTCTTGGTGGCCTGGTTGAGTCTCCTGTAGTCAACACAGACCCTCCAAGAGGTGGGTACTCGTGTAGCAATCTCCTCTCCCGACTCACTGATCACAGTCGTGATGCCCGTCTTCTTGGGCACCACATGCAAGGGGCTAACCCACTTGGAGTCGGAAATGGGATAAATAAAATCTGCACTCCACCATTTGATATTTCCTTCATCACGACCTCTCTCAGGTTGGGGTTCAGTCGCCGCTGGAACTCACGCGACGGCTTCGCCCCCTCCTCGAGATAGATATGGTGGGAGCACACTGATGGACTAATCCCATGGAGATCTGCTACGCTCCATCCGATTGCCTTGCGGTTTTTTTCAAGAACCCCCATCAAACGAGATTCCTGCTCTCCAGTCAGATCGGCGGAGATGATGACTGGGTACATCTCAGGTTCGCCCGCAAGGAACCGATACTTCAGCGAAGTAGGGAGCGGCTTCAGCTCTGGACGGCTGGGCTCTGGCAAATCTGGCTGCGGAAGGAAATGTGTGAATGCTGCTAAGTCTGCCAAATCTGCCTGGGAGAAAGAAAGCGAACTCTCGCAAACTGGATCTGGAGAAGGCTGCTCGACTGCGCTGTCTCTGATCTGCTCTGTATCAACCTCCTCCTCATCTGTAGGCTCAGGTGGACTCGAGTCTGGCATCTGATCATCGCAATCAGCCCAATCAGACTCTGAATCCGAGGGATCTGTATCAAATAAGGTGGCATCAGTACCACCGTAACACAAGGTGGCCTCAGCACCACCATCACTGAAATCCGTGTCGCGGTCAAGAACCGGCTCTGCTGCCTCTGTAGTATCCTGAACCAGGGCTATGCTCTCCAGACTCTCCTCTGCTATCATCTCGGCATCAACTGTATCAGAAAATGAGAGGATGGCCTGTGTTGCAGGATCTGCCCATGCTGCCTCATCGTCTGTGATCACAAAATCACAGTCCTGGTGGATGTCTGGCTCGGCGTCTGTCAGCTGCTCTGAATCTGTGCTAGCCTCTGAGCGTGCTCTCTCTCTGGCTCTATAGTCCTCGACCGTCTCTATTTGTACACTCTCGCCCTCGACGCGAAAGTATACCTTCCCGCTGTCATGATCAGTCACCGCCTTGGCTGTGGCCAAGAACGGACGACCGAGGATGATGGGGGTATCGGTCACTGAATCAGGGATCTCCATGTCCAACACTACGAAGTCCACGGGGAATTTCAGGCCCTGAATCGTGACGATAACGTCTCGCAACAACCCCTTCGGCCTCTTGACAGATCGATCAGTGAACTGAAGGACTGTCCTGCTCTGTCGAAGAGTGACCAACTCGAAGCGGTCGAGAAGGGCTGCCGGAAGGAGGTTGATCGACGATCCGCTATCCAATAGAGTTCGGTCGAACCTCTGCTCACTAATCTGGCATCTGACATACGGGGCCCCTGAATTTGGCCTCTTGGCTGGCAGACAGTTCTGGATCGCAAAACACGTGGCTTTCGTCAGCACATGAATCTCTGAAGTGTGGTTCCTCCTCCTCCTCCTGACTGTGGTCCTGTCTCTCAGCGATCGCTGAAGAAGGGGGATGTGCTGCAAAGCCTCCTGGAGGTTAGCTGTATGTGAAATCTATCGATCATGCTCTGGCTGAACTCCTCCTGCTCTCTCTTTTTTGGATCTTTTTCTTTTTTCTTCCCCTTCCCCATCTGAAGAGCTCTAGGGAAGGGGATCACAGGGTCCTTCGCAGATGAAGGACTAGGAAAAGGCCTAGACGGCTCGACGGCCGGATCCGCACATACATCAAGCACCACAGTGGGACCAGAAGAAACTAAACCTTTTCCTTTATTCACAACAGTGTTCTGAGATACATGAGAATGAGGAAAAACATTTGGTCTCTCTACACAAACACCGGTGGCCTTAGTACCACCACGGGCTGGCTCTGCTGCTGGACGTCTCGCAGCCTCAGTACCGCAGGCTGGCTCGGCTACTCTGGTGGCATCAGCACCACCTCCTCGAACTGGTGAAGCGGCGGCCTCAGTACCGCCGGTGGAATCAGCATCCTTGGTGGCATCAGTGCCACCGTCGTCATCTGGAGCGGCCTCAATACCGCTCTCCTCCTCCTCATGTGGCGCCCCGGAAGTATCCTCGTGGTGTAGCTCAGATGAGGCGTCGCCGCCTGCTGGTGTCCTACCGCTCCTAAGTGCAACAAAATCAGCATCAAACAGATCTGAAGATGTATCAACAAATGGATCACTAGGAGTGGCGTACTCAGTGGAAACTACCTGCTCAGATTTCCTCTTCAGGTTGTTTGGATTCGGCTCGATCTGTGCAGGAATGGCGGCCTTCCCTCTCACAAGGTCCCGCATCTCCTGGCGGAACTCATCCATCTCCCGTCTAAATGTAGCCTGCTGATCCGTGAGGAGGCGGGCGATGTCATCCAAGGCGGGGCTCTCATGGGAGCCCGATGGGTAGCCTCTCTGGTACTGAGGCTGCTGGAACTGCTGCTGAGAGGGGTAGGAGGTAGGATGCTGTTGGTGGGGTGGGTGAGCCTGTTGCTCACGTCTCCAAGGTTGTCCCTGCTGCTGATAGGGACGAGGAACGAAGGACGAAGGCTGGTGTGACTGGTATGCTGGGGGTTGTTGCTGCGGCTGGTGTTCTCTCTGGTGGTGGTACTGCCCTCCCTGACCGGATGTCTGCTGCTGGGGCTGGGTACCTCCACTCCCCCACCTGAATCCGGGATGGTCTCATCGGATCCCAGGCTGGGGGCGGTCATACCAAATCCCGTTGACATCCATCAACGGCTCTGCATCGTAGGGGGCTGGTGGGAGTACTGCCAGAGGCTGATCCGGCTGGTAAACCACCATCTGCATGTCTGCAGTTGGTGGGGACTGGAAAGAGGGCTGCTGCTGCTGGTACGGCTCCGCCTGTACAAGGTGAACCTGTCTAGGCTGCTGAAAGGAGCTGGAGCGCTGGGACGAGTTGCTGCTGCTGCCGGAGTCGCCTCGCGACTGAAGACGGGGCTGTGAAGCCATCTGTGCCTCCTGGAGACACATGAGCTGGGTCTTCATGTCACTCAGAGTATGTGCCATCTGTTCCATCTGCGTGATTCCCTAGCACTGCTTCTTCTCAATCAGCTCCATGCGGTCCAACTTCTCGCTGATAATGTCCATATCCGCAGCAGACGACTCTGCCTGTGCTGCTGCGACTGCGGAGGAACTGGATGGACCGGCATCGACCCGTGCTATCCGCTGGTACTTCATAGGTCCTGGCTGCTGCTGGGGTCTCTGTGTGTACAACCGGGTCTGGGACATCACCATGTAATTTTCGGCCATCTCCTCGTAGATGGCCCAGACCTGGTCGTGGTCCTTGGCGAAGTAGGACCCACCGCAAGAAGCATTCACCAGACCCTGGAGCTCTGGTGTAAGCCCGCTGAAAAAGCTCTGCACAAGGTTCGGCTTCGATATGTCGTGGTGCGGGCATCTGTCTGTGAGCTCTCGGAACCTCTCCCATGCCTCTTGGAATTGCTCGTTGGGGAGCATGGAGAAGTTACTGATCAGGGCCCTCGCTGCATTCGTCCGCCCGAGTGGATAGTACTTGTTCAAGTACTCGGTGCGGAGCTGCTCCCAGGTGTAGACAAACTTCCCCAAGTGTTTCAGCCAGGTGGATGCTCTATCTGCCAGTGAAAAGGGGAAGGCCATCATCCGAATCGTATCCTGGTCCACATGGCGGTCGTGGACAGTACTGCAGATCATCAAGAACTCCTGGAGGTGGAGGTGGGGCTCCTCAGTGGCCAGTCCGTGAAAACGGGGGAGTAGCTGCAAGGTGTTCAGGGGGAACTTGAAGTCCCCCACGATAGCCGGCACCACTATCCAATGATGCATCAGTGTCGATCCGGGGTTGTGCAACTCCCGCATCGGTCTCGGTGGTCCTCCTGCCGCGGCGGCTGCCGCTGCGGCGGCTGCTGCTGCTGTTGCGGCTGCTGCGGCTCGTGCATCTGCATCTGGTCCGTCCTCAGGCTCGCTCTGATCTCGCTCTGCTCGGAGTCGCTCCAACTCTCTCCTCATCTCAATCATGAAAGCTCCCTGATCCCGTAATTACTGTTGGACTGTCTCTAATGAGGCGATCAGGGTGGAGTTGATCGCTCCCTGATCCAATACAAAGTGCTCAGGCTGACGGGAACGATCCTCTGAACTGCCGGCCATGACGTCTGCAAAATCAAATGAGCCCAACTCAGGTGCTGTCAAATCTATCAATCTCTCCTCGGGCTCATGTCTCTCAGGTCTGAAAGAAAGGGGGTCGAGGGGGAACAGGGCAGAGTCGTACTCGGGCTCGGAGAGCTGGTCTCGGCTCTCGCAGGCCAACCTAGATGACTGGGTAGACGTGCCCGAAAGTGGTGCAGCCAGAGGCTGCCTAAGAGAGCGTCTACCCATCATCTTGATCTGGCGAGTAGTGCGGATGAGATCTGGAGAAACTATGATCACAATGCAAACCCCCGGTTCACCAACGCAACGCGAGCTGAAGACCGTGAAAGTTCGGTCAAATTATCTTGTCAATTTTATTAGGTGAACACACAAAATATCAGAGCGCTTACGTGACCTGTTAGGATACCCGATGCTACCCCAACCGACTGGCCCGCACGGAAGAGTCGGTAATCAGTCGGGACTAGCACCGGAGGGCTCTACCTAGGGTGCGGGTCACTCTCTCGCGCATCCAAACCATACAATGAGGGGGTTGCTCTCCCCAAAACAAATTTTATGGTGAATGTCTTTTAGGATCAATAGTTTAAGCCAGTCTCAATTTTATGGTTTTTCTTTTTAATATTTTTCAAATAAAAACAAACGGCCTAACGAATTTTTCGGTTCTCCTGGTTATTTAGTCCAAAACAGGGGGGAGAAGACGAAAAAGCCGATGCGCGATGAAATCAATGATGCATGCTGAGTCAGAAATGCGTACCTTGTCTCCAGCACTCTACATGCAAGTGATCCGCGCAGAATTTAAAGACAGAAAATAAACTACCTAAATGATGCAACGGGAAAAACCGAGTCCTAGATGAGCAATTTCTACTCGAAGAGCCGTCTAATCGGTCACCGACCTCCAAGCCAAAGGGTCCGGTCTTGGCCCACCACTCCTCTGCCTGACAAATCGGGGGTAGGAGAAAGCGCTTTACAGGGTGAGCTGCGGCACGTAGGCTACGAAGGAGATGAGTCTATTATTTTTATTAATTGATTATTAGTAGGTCCAATTAGCGCTCTATAGGAACATGCAAATAGTTAAGTGTGGGGACCCTACTAATTACGGCACAAGCAAGAGAAAATCCTAAGTCTAGGGGCTCGATCAAAAACCGCGTAAACACCGGAAAAGGCAGTAAGAAAAGAAAAGAAAACCGCGTAAAAAGCCATGAAAAACTCCTAAGGGTCCCCCGAGCACACCGGTGCTCGGCGAAACAGACCCGCTAAGTGTTCAAGTCCACAAGAGTGTCCAGTCTCTGAGAGTCCCTGTATTCTTACAATAATAATGAAATAAAAATAAAACCTCTCCCACTCAACTCTCTCTCACTCTCTCCTGCGGCTCCGTAAAGAAAGGAGCCGCCTCCGAGTCTTGCGGTTGCGCCGGCTTCTCGAGATCGGCCGCCTCGGTCCTCGGGCCCTCGCAAGAAAGAACAAAGTGGTCAGACCAAAATAATCAAATAATAATAAAAATAGAAAAATAAATGGAAATAAAAATGAGGGTATATATGCAAAAATACAAAATAAGATAAACACTCAAAACAAAAAAAAAAGAAAAAGAAAATAAAACAAAATAAAACAAAAACAAAAATAAAATATAGACAAAAAGCCGCGAAAAGCCGCGAAAACAAAAACGAAAATAAAAACTAAACTACTAAGCTGTGCTCCCCGACAACGGTGCCATTCTGATGAACGCAAAATCGATCACTCGGATAAAGGTACTAATCGGTCGTTGCGACCCGAGAAATCAAATGTGAACAATCAAGAAAAATGTGAACCACTAATAGAGATAAAACAGATAAAACACAAAATAGCGGTCCTGCTATTGGATTAACCTGGTATAGCGACCAGGGTCGAACTCAAGGAGCACGAATTGGCCTCTCAGCCTACGAAGTAGTAAAAAGGAATAAAATAAAAGAAGAAAATATTTTTAGTGGTTTTTAATTTATTTTATATTTTTTTGGATTTTTAATGTATAAAGAAAATAAGAAAAACAAAGAAACACTCACTTCAACAATTTATTTAAAGCACTAAAATTCAACCAAAAATTCAAATAAAAATATTTTTGTGTATGTTATATTTTTTAATGTTTTTGGTGAATTTTTTGATAATTTTCTGATGTTTATTTAATTTTCTAAAAATCAAAAAGTGACTGAAATAAATGGTACTGTCCAGCCGAGCCAAAATGGTCTAGATAAAATATCTAAGAGCCCCAAATGGCTGGGAGGTAATTTTCCTGTAAAGAAGACAAAATGAGGAAAATTTAGGCACCAATTTTATTGTTTTTGGGTTTTTGTTTTGATTATTAGAATTTTTATAAGTTTTTGTGTGTCTTTCAATTTTTAGTGGTTTCCAGTAATGAAAAATAGCCAAAATCGGCTAGAAAATCAAACTAAGCAAAACAAACAGTAGACAATTTTTTTGTAATTTTTAGATACTATGTAATAATTTTTTGTGATTTTTAAAGTTAGACTGTGACAAAAATAAAGGTTTTTGATTTTTTTAAAAATATCAAATGAAATCAAAAATGTCCTCAAAAATCCACAAAATTTTACACCATGGCAGGAGCCATGTGTCCAATTTTCGTTGGATTTGGAGGTAATTTGCTATTTTATTCAAAAATAAAGAAGGGGCACAGTGCACAGGGACCAAAGTGCAAATACCCAAGAGTCTGGGGGTCTAGTGCAATTTACCCAGCAAAACACGCACCACGCACGTGCCTGGGGCACTCAGGGACCCAAATGCAATAAAAATAAGTCCCGAGGACTTATTGGTAACAGGTACCAAAAGTCCAGGGGCCTATTCGCAAAATACCCAAAATATCACGCACATGTTGAAATAAATCACGCACAGGGGTATAAATGCAAATAAACTAAAACATTCATTCCATTGATAACAACCAGAACTACAGGGGCATGAGTTGCAAATAAACCAGAGAAGCACGTGACGAAGCACGTGTCATACAATGCACAGGGGCATAAATGCAAGGAAAATAAAGTACGGGGTCCTCGATGCAAATAACCCTAAAACTTAACAACTAAACTCAATATTTACAGGACTAAAACGAAATAAAGTAAGAAAGAGGGCCTAAGGGTAAATTACCCTTTATTACTCAGAGTGGTTGGATGGAGGGCATGTGGCGCATCCGACGGAGGTAATCAGCGGCCGCTCCACAGCTGGTGTCCTTTGGCGAATCCGATGTCTAGGGTTTCTCCACGTGGGCGATCGGACGGTGCAGGGCGCAGGCGGCTAACCCTGGCGCATCGGATGGCTGGAATCGATCCTCCTGATGATCGGCGGTGACTGCTGCTCCCCAGATGGACGGTGCAGATGAAATCTGGAGCCGGAGGACGAATCGAACGGCGGCTGAAGGTCGAGGAAGAACAAGTGGCCGACGATTCGTCGGCCTCGTGGGTGCGCTCCCGACCTCCTCTGCTGCGCCTGAGGATCGGAGAAGCTCCGGCGTGGTGATGTGCAGCTACTGGTACCCTCCGATGGACCAGCCGAGCTCTGGGGAGCTCAGGCGAGGGCGGCGGAGGGGAGGCTCCTGGCTTGAATGACCCAAGCCCTCAGATGGGCTTGGTAGCACCTGCAAAGCGAACCAGAAGACTCGCGGGTCGAGGGCAAACTGCCTCGACCCGGTTAGGCGAGGTGACAGTGGCTCGTGGGTCGAAATGGCGAGCTCCGGCGAAGGGGGTGGACGGAGGAGCTCAGCTCCCAGCTCCTGTGTGAGCTGGGTTGGATGGGGGGGTTAAGAAGGTGTGTCGCAGGGAGGCGAATGCGATGGACGATTCCGATGATCGAACGGAGTGAGGGGACGGTCGGAATCAGCTAGAGACGGCGGCGATACGAATTGGGCGTAAATGGAAATCGAAGAAAGATAAGGACCTACAAGGTTACCTGGGTGGTCGAAGAGACTGGGGAGGAGCTGGGGAAGCTCCTGGTCGTCGCCTCGAGGAGCGTCTCCCTCCGAGGCTCGGTGCTCACGCTGGTGGCGGAGCAGCGGCGGCTGTGCTCGCCGGATCAGTGGATACGCCTCCACTCCTCGCTTCGACGGCGCCGGACGCAAGCTGTCACTCTCGCGAGTGCGCTGGAGCTCACAGGAGGTGGATACGAATGACCAAAGATGCCGCATTAGGGTGGCGGAGCAACGGCTATATATGGCTAGGGGTCCGGTTAAGATAGGTCCGGGCAAGCTTGTCGGAGCACGGATCCCCATAACCCACCCCGGGCGTGGATCAGGGACGATCAATCTCGGATTAGGACCCGGGGTTAAGTGGAATGGCGATCGGGTCGAGCGGGTAAAAGTATGAGAAATCGGGTCCAGAACTCAGATCCGGCTCTGGTGGTCTTGGGGGGAGAGTTGACCGGGGGTCAACAATCCCCCGTGGACCAATCAGAGCCCGCCAAGCACACCATTTTTATTTCTTTATTTTAGGGCAGAAAAAGGTCGAATTACCAAAAACTTAAAACATGAAATATTTTTATTTTATTTTTTTCTATTTTTTAGTGATTTTTAATTAATTTTTTTAAAGTAAAAATAAGGTATTTACATAGTAGGGTTAGATATAGGTATATATACAATATGTAGGCTTTTAATTTTTGATTTTTAATGGTTATTTTTATACAATTTTATCCCCATTTTATATTTTATTTATTTTCATTATAAAATAAGGAATACAAAGATATTTTTATCTTATTTTAATTATTTATTTACATAGGTAAAATAAATACATATATACATTTATATACATGGTATATGTACAATATATTTTTGTGTTTTTAATTTTGCTATTTTTATTTTGTTTTGGTTTTTAATTGTTTTTATTTTATTTATTTACATTATAGAATATAGTTTATTTACAAAAATTATAAAAGTTAATTTTATTTATTTACAAGACTAAATAAATATGTATGTGAGTCTATGTACAAGGTGACTATACAAGAGGTGTTTTTGTTTTCTTTTTAATTTTTAAATTTCTCTTTTGATTTTATATTTACAAATATTTACAAGCCTATTTTTGTGAGGAAAATACTTTTATTTATTTACATAAATATTTACACATGAGCCCCTGTCTCCCTTTACTTTGGCTTTTATGCGGTCAGGCCCATGCTGAGCCCTCCCTTGGGTTAGGTTGCTCAATATTTATTCTAAATATTTCCCTCTTTTTCTTTTTAATCTTTATTCTTTTATTTTTGCACAAAAACATGCTAATTATAGGTTTTTACACAATGCATGCTTTTGGTAATTATTTCTATTTACACATATCTACATGCATTTGCAAAGGTTTTTGTAGCTAAAATATAAGAATAAAGAGTGATGAATGAGTATTCATCACCGACCACCGTCGATTCCGATCACGTCCGCCTCCCATTCGACCATCGGGCTGCACCATAGCCTCCGCCTTCCTCCCGCGCACATTCTCCGCACTTCCATTCAACCCAGCTCGCACAGGAGCTGGGGTTCGAGCTCCTCCGTCCACCCCTTCGCCGGAGCTCGCCCGCACCGACTCCCCGACCACTTTCACCACGCCTAATGGGGTCGAGGCAGTTTTCCCTCGACCCGCGAGCTTTCTGGTGCACTTTGCAGGTTCATCCAAGCCCATCTGAGGGCTTGGACCATTTGGTCCAGTAGCTCCACCTCCGCCGACCTCGTCGGAGCTCTCCAGGGCTCGGTTGGGTCATCGGAGGGCACCACTCGACGCGAAAGCCTTCCACGCACCTTCTCCGATCTTTAGCGAGCTTCCAGGAGGACACCAGCGCCGCCACGAGCCCGGTGAAGTTTGCCGGAGCCCAGTTCGTCCAGCATCCTCCTCAGCTGTCTGATCGCCCCCGAGCTCCAGACTCGACCCTGTCCATCCATTTGAGGAGTTCACAGCACCGTCAGATCTTGGGAGGGGCGGTCTGGACCGCCCGATGCGCAAGGTTTAGCCACTGCTACCCCCACCGTGCGATCTTCCACGTGGCTACGCCATGGACGTCCGATCATCGCGAGGAGCCCAGCTTTGGAGCGCCACTTGATCCTGACCGTTCGATCCACCACGTGGCGTCCATCCGTCGGCTCGACTTAATAAAGGGTAATTTACCCTTAGGCCCTGCCTTTTATTTTATTTAGCATTTAGTCCTGTAAATAAGTTAGATAGTTGTTTTATTTTTGGTACAATTGCACTGAGGACCCTACGCTTTATTTTATTTGCTTATATGCCCCTGTGTATGGTGTAGCACATGCATCGCCACGTGCTTTGTTGGGTATTTTGCGTCAGTAGCCCTGTAGTTCTGGTTGGTTCTGAAATGAATGAAAACTTTTGGATAATTGCTTTTATACCCCTGTGTGTGAATTAATTGTGCATGTGCGCTTTTTATTGGGTATTTTATAAACAAGCCCTCAGACTTTTGGTACCTGTTACCAAATAGCCCATGGAACTTGTTTTTATTACATTTGGGTCCCTGAGTGCCTCAGGCACGTGCTACGCGCGTGTTTTCCTGGGTATTTTGCACCGGACCCCCCAGAACTCTTGGTATTGCACTCAGGTCCCTGTGCACAGTACCTACTTGTTATTTTTGAATAAAATAGCAAATTAACTCCGAATCCCATGAAAATTGGACACATGGCTCCTGCCATAGTGTAAAATTTTCTGGAATTTTTGAGGACATTTTTGTTTTGATTTGATATTTTTAAAAATTCAAAAACATCAATTTTCGTTACTGTTTGATTTGAAAAATCACAAAAAAATATTAAAACCTATCCAAAAATTACAAAAAATTAGCTACGATTGCTTTAGTTGTGTTTGATTTTCTAGCCAATTTTGGCTATTTTTCCTTATGTGAAACTCATAAAAATTGAAAAACACCTATAAACTCATAAAAAATTCTAATAATTAACTAAAAACCCAAAAATAATAATTAAGGTGCCCAAGTTTTCCTTGTTTCTTTTTCTTTATAGGAAAATTACCTCCAGGCTTATTGGGGATTTTTAGATATTTTATCTAGGTCCTTCAAGCTCTGCTGGACAGTATCTTCCTTTTTGTGCATTGTTTCATTTTTTAGAAAATGAAATAAAAATCAGAAAAATCTCAAAAATTCACTAAAAACAGTAAAAATCATAAAATACACAAAAACATTTTTATTTGAATTTTTGGTTGATTTTTAGTGCATTAAATAAATAGTTGAATTACCTTGTATTCTTGTGTTCCTTATTTTCTTAATACATTAAAAATCCAAAAAAAATATAAAAAGAATTAAAATCCACCAAAAATACCTGTTTCTTTTTTACTTTCTGTTTGACTACTTTGTAGGCTGCGAGGCCATTACGTGCTCCTTGAGTTCAACCCTGGTCGCTATACCAGGTTAATAAAATAGCAAGACCGCTATTGATTTCGAGTTGATTTTATCTTTTATTGGTGGTCTCTTTTTCTTGATTGACACACCCGAGTGATTGAGGTCGCAACGACCACTTGAGACATACCTGATTACCTCGCTCACTCGCATTTTTGTGTCCTTCAGAATGGCGCCGTTGCCGGGGAGCACGGCTTAGTAGTTTTCTTTTTATTTTCATTTTCTTTTTCGCGGCTTTTCCGCGGCTCTTTCAGAGTCCGCGGCTTTTCGCGGCTTTTTGTTTTTATTTTATTTTTGCTTTATTTTGTCTTATTCTATTTTATTTTATTTTTGTTTTTGTTTGAGCTTTTTTTGTTTATTTTATTTGTCATTTTGCACATATACCTCTGTTTTTAGTTATTGTTCATATTTGCTCATTTTATCTGGGTTTGACACTTGTCTCTTTCTTGCGAGGGGCCCGAGGACCGAGGCGACTGATCTCGAGAAGCTGACGCAACCGAGGAACTTGGAGGCGGCCCCCTTCTGCATAGAGCCGCAGGAGAGCGTGAGAGAGTAGACGAGCGGGCGAGGATTAGAATAGGAGTAGCTTAGATTTTCTTTTTATTCATTTGATTATTGTAATAATACAGGGACACTCAGAGACTTTGGACTTCTTTCTCGGGTCTGTTTCGCCGAGCACCGGTGTGCTCAGGGGACCCAGTAGCTAGTTTAGATTTTTCATGGCTTTTTCGTGGTTTTGGTTTTTCTTGCTGCCTTTTACGGTTTTACGCGGTTTTTATCGAGCCCCTAGACTTAGGATTTTCTGCTTGACTGTGCAGTAATTAGTAGGATCCCCACACCTAATTGATTGCCTGTTCCTATAGTGCGATTAATTGGACCTACTAATAATTCACTAATAAAAATAACTGACTCATCCCCTTCGTAGCCTACGTGCCGTAGCCTGCCCTGCCAACCGCTGCTCCTGAACCCGATGTGTCGGGAGGAGGAGGGGTAGACCGAGACCGGAACTTTGGCTTGAAGGATCGGTGACCAGTTAGACGGTTCTTCGAGTAGACTTGCTTGTTGAAGACTCGGTTTTCACCGCTGCACCATATAGGTAGTTTACTTTCAGTCTTTACATTTCTGCGTGGATCACTTGCATGTAGAGTGCTGGAGACAGGTACACATTTCTATCTCTGCATGCATCATTGATTTCTTCGCGCATCGGCTTTTTCGTCTTCTCCCCCTTATTTTTGACTAAATAACAAGGAGAACCGAAAAATTCGTTAGGCCTTTTGCTTTTATTGAAAAAGATTAAAAAGAAAAACCATAAAATTGGGATTGTTTAAGCTATTGACCCTAAAAGACACTTGACTTAAAAAATTTGTCTTGGGGAGAGCAACCCCATCATTGGTTGGTTTGATTGCGCGAGAGAGTGACCCGCACACTAGGTAGAGCCCTCCAGTGCTATTCCCGACTGATTACCGACTTTTCCGTGCGGGGCCAGTCGGTTGGGGTAGCATCGGGCATCCCAACAGGTCACGTAAGCGCTCTGATAGATTGTTTCTTCACGTAATAAAATTTGACAAGATAATTTGACCGAGCCTTTACGGTCTTCAGCTCGCGTTGCGTTGGTGAACAGAGGGTTTGGTTTCCGATCATAATTTCTCCAGATCTCATCCGCCTTACTCGTCAGATCACGATGATGGGTAGACGCTCTCTTAGACAACCTCTGGCTGCACCGCTTTCGGGCACGTCTACCCGTTCATCTAGGTTGGCCCGCGAGAGCCGAGACCAGCTCTCCGAGCCCGAGTATGACTCCGTCCTGTTCCCCCTCGACCCCCTTTCTTTCGGTTCTGAGAGACATGAGCCAGAGGAGAGATTAGCAGATTTGTCAGCACCTGAGTTTGGCTCATTTGATTTTACAGACGTCATGGCCGGTAGTTCTGAGGATCGCACTAGAGGAGAGCACTTCGTATTAGACCAGGGTGCGATCAACTCCACCCTGATCGCCTCCCTTGAGACAGTTCAGCAGCAGTTGAGGGATCAGGGAGCATTCATGCTAGATATGAGGAGAGAGTTGAAGCAGATGAGAGCTGAGCGCGAGGAGCGCAGAGAGGGACCGAGGATCCCAGAGGATGCAGATGCAGCAGCCGCAGCAGCCGCAGCAGCCGCCGCAGCCGCAGCAGCGGCAGCAGCCGCCGCAGCCGCGGCAGGAGGACCACCGAGACCGATGCGGGAGTTGCACAACCCCGGATCGACGCTGATGCACCACTGGGTTGTACTTCCAGCTATCGTGGGGGACTTCAAGTTCCCCCCGAACACTTTGCAGTTACTCCCCCGCTTCCACGGGCTCGCCACTGAGGAGCCCCATCTCCACCTCCAGGAGTTTCTTATGATCTACAGTATTGTCCACGATCGTCAGGTGGACCAGGATACGATTCGGATGATTGCCTTCCCCTTTTCCTTGGCTGACAGAGCAGCCACCTGGCTGAAGCACTTGGGGAAGTTTGTTTACACCTGGGAGCAGCTCTGCACCGAGTACTTGAACAAGTACTATCCACTCGAGCGGACCAATGCAGCGAGAGCCCTCATCAGCAACTTCTCCATGCTCCCCAACGAGCAATTCCATGAGGCATGGGAGAGGTTCCGTGAGCTTACTGATCGATGCCCGCACCACGATATTTCGAAGCCTAACCTTATGCAGATCTTTTTCAGCAGGCTGATGACGAGTCGCTAAATACGATATTTAATTCGTGGTCATTGTAGCACGTGTACTTAGCGATTCGGTCAGAACCGAGAGAAGGATCTCCGTGAAGAGTGTCTCGACTTAATTTATATCCCGGGCAAGTCCGGGGTCGAACACAGGGAGGCCAAGGAACAACTTGGGTTTGATTCAAAAATTTAGGTCTAGATATCCAAAGCGGTATTTTTTTAGATTTTTTTTAATGCAAAACAAATGCAAATGCAAGATGCGGGTGAATCAAGATACTACGAAAGCATACAACTTAGCCAAATTAATTTTAATAAGAAATTAGTTCAATTTAGCCAAATTATATTTTTCCAGTAAACTTAATCCAATGACGAATGCAAAACATATTTTTTAGAATTTTCAGGGTTAAAATGCAATAAATAAAAACGCACACTTTA